>VALG01007370.1:0-18217 GCA_009835305.1 Ipomoea purpurea | reverse complement strand
TGCTTCTCCACCATTTTTTTTTTAAAAAAAATTCCTAGTGAATTTCAAGTAGACGTCATCCATGACGGAGTTAGTAGTATTGTTTTCCAATTTGATGTCTTGGCCGTTCAAAATTTTAAATTCTCTGTGATGTTTATCTTCATGTTTCGTCTTGTATAAGGTTCTTCAGGTCTAAATTTCCACATTCTCATATTTGAAGTTGGTTAAACTGATATTGCTCATCCAACTTCACCATTCTTGAATGTTTGTCTTTTCTTTTATTTTGTGGCATAGCTGATCATTAATGCACTTCAATTTTGTTGCAGATAATTGATGGCAAAATGTGAAGAACAATTCAATTTGGTATAATTTCATTCAGCATACTCCCTTCCCCCCAAATCTCTGTGTGGTGTTATTATATATAGAAGATCAATTATATTATAAATGACATTGAATGTTGATGTCTGTTGCTCGGTTATTGTAATTGTTTGTTAGAAATTAGAATAGGGTAGTGAATGTGAGGCTTTTTGTTGTGATAGATTATTGTATGTATATGCAAGGTGGACTATACTGTGTTTGCATGGACATATTTTTTATTCTTCTCCAGTAGACTTTACTAGTGATATGGGAACTTGGTTTGTTCTTCTCCCAACTATCTCCAAGATGTCACGTCCTCCAGGTTCCATCCTTGGTTTCATGGATTGCATATGGCATTGCTTCAAATCTGGATGCATCTTCCTTATCAGATTTGAAGCACAACTTTCTGATTACTGGCAGACTCTATAATGTAATAACCAACATCATTCAGTTTGTCGATTCTACTAAGAATCACTGTTTTTTCTTTTAAAAGCCTCTTCAATTCATTCTATTTCCAAAGAACTCGCCATCCAACTCCGTGGTGAAAAGATGGGTACGGCGGTGAAACCTCTGAGCAATTATCCAGCCTAAGAAACGCTGCAAATACCTCGAACCAAAGCTTCCATAGAGCTACACTCGATTTGAACGATCACTTCTTCATCCCCGGCTCTGTAGAGTATCACGAGGGCAGAAATCTCGGGTCAGTTCCAGATGAAGACAAACAACATTTCATTCCTGCAATATCTAGGCCTACCAAGAATCGATGCCCATGGAGTTCTTGGCTAGATTATATTCTCTTTGATGTTTGTGTACCCAAGAATGTCGAGGTGGTGATATAAGATCGTCACCCTCATCATCATTCCAGAGGGGCGATTCGTGGAATTCCCGCTGTTGATTCGTGGAGGGTTTCTTGCCAAGTCAAAGTCCTCCGACATTGCTGATACTGATGTACCAAAGGACCATTGCTGTCAAGGATGTATTTCATCCAAATTAAAAGACGATGACTACTTTTAAAAAATCACAATAGTCAGATGACTATTGCTGGAATTAACTCTTAAATATATACTATGTAATGTAGTATACACAATTTCTTTTATGTAGTATGTCTGCCTGCCAAGTCGCATAAAACAGGTTAGAGTCAAAGAAATTTAACCCGCAAGCTTCACAAGCCAGTTGCCCGCCAAATTTCTAGCACTTCGCGGGACAAGACAACCTATATACATTGATATCATAGTATTAGTTCCAATTGAGATATTATAATGGATCATATGATTATGCCATCATATCATGCAGGTAGCAACTAGCAACTAATAAAACTTTCAAGTTTAAAGGAATCACATAAAGAAAATATGATTGGTAATATATGATGACTAATTTATAGAAATTCAAACTTGTAACATAAAAGTTATGAGTCTTCATATATGCTATATTGCATTGATTTTATTGAATTTCACTTGAGTTTGATCTATTAAACACTTAAAAACTAACATAAAGAGCCCAATTAATAATCCATTACAAGAGTTCACGCGTCAATGGTAGGTTTTTTTTTTTTTTTTTTTTTTTTTTGTTTTTTTGGTATTTGGTTATTGGCTTATCAGCTAAAAAATAGTTGATTTGACTAAAAATAGCTATTCTTCCAAAAGGCTGAACCCCAACCCTGACACAACAGAGCCTAGACTTGTGCTCACTGCGCGGACAAGGAACCCCCCTCACTTTTGAGAGGTTGTTCCCACACTGTGGTCGATCCCTGGTCATTCTTTCAAAGTTTCGCCTCTGTGACCAGTTGAGCTGCCCATGCGGGTAACTAAAAATAGCTAATTGACTAGTCAATAAGCTGTTTTTGAGTGTTTGGCAAATGCCTGATTGGCCCAATCAGCCAAAATACAAAACGCTAACAATGCAGCATTTCTACACATCTCATAGAGTAAATGGCAACCCTTAATCACTAATCAAGTATGTTTCTAATAAAAAAAGGACTAAAAATGAATTGACAACTATAAATCTAGGACTAAAAATAGAATTAATATTAATAATAATAATAACAATAACAATAACATAACAATAACAATAACAAACAATAAATAATAATAAATAATAATAATAATAATAATAATAATAATATAATAATAATAATAATAATAATAATAATAATAACAACTACCATGTACTATGACGTCATCCGGTTACCATTCTATATAGGTGGTTATAAACTTATAGGTTCGAACCCATGTGGAATAATAAGTGGTTTGGTGGTGGTATTTTCTTTAAATACTCAAACACAAACAAAATTTTTTTTTTTAAAAATGACTTCCCTATCATTTTCTGAATTTCCAAACGGACCTTAAATGAAAAATCATTGTATAAGTTTGCATAATAACTACATAACTTAGTTTCAATTACATTGATATTGTTTTTACCTCATTTAACATCCAACTTCTCAGTGGGGGCGTTATTTGGTTCTTTGTGTTTCAATAGGTTAAGAAAGTATATGAACAAATACTACATTGTAATAGAGGCAGTAGCATTCAAAAAAAAAATTCAAATTACATATTGAAAGTAAACATAAATATGAATTGCAATTTTTGTTCTTAGAAAAACAAAAAGGGGAGGGGGGGGGGGGGGGGTTGGTGGGACAATTTACTTTTTAAAGAAACAATCAAAAAAAACAAACACAAATAAATTAATCTTTAACACTGTAATCCAATTTTTATTACAGTAGCCTACTTAATTATTAATAAAATACAACCACTTATTTGAAAATAATGTACAATTTTCGTCATAATTAATAGGGGTACCAAAGTGGCTTAAAGCTCACGCGTCAGCGCTAATCCGCCCCATTGGCAATCGTTATACTCTGCACCACGGCACACACACTCCGTGTCTCTCAAAACAACGTCACTTTGGTAAGTTATGTAGAGAATTGACATGATTATGTACATTATGGTATATAATTATGTGTATTTGTTTGTACAATTATGTATATTTTTTTATATAATTATGTACGTCCGAAACAAGAAATTTATGTGTATTATGTTAAAGAGTTTATGTGTATTATGTTAAAAGTTTATGTGTATTATGTTTTATGTTAATTATGTGTATTATCTTTTAAAAAAAATATATGTATTTTTGTTATCAATTATTTACATTCATGAATAACAATTATGTGTATTCTAGTATAAAATTATGTAATTTTAACATGAGATTTAAAAAAATAAATAATGAATAACAGCCAACACCAGGGTAACGCAATTTCAAAAAAAAAAAATCTTAAAACGACATTCGTTTTGCATCAGGGTGCCACAATTGCAATGCGCGCGCTTGGTGCCCACAATATTAAATTGCCCCCATTGGGGGCAGGTACTATTGAAACTTTTTTTGCGCCATAGAGGAAGCGACATCAGTTATTACCATTGACTCGGTTCTTCACCTTTGAAAAGGGACCCGAGTCCAAAATCATAAAATCTACATTTGAATTGTTCATTAATTATATAGGATTACTGAATGTGACACCAAAATTACTCTCTATATGGCGAGGTTGTGGGATTCAAGCCTAGTGAAGGCGACTATTGGACTCTTTGTGTTTAGTAGATTGAGAAGTAATTATGACAGATATTGCTTTGTAAAACAGAAATCACTAGTACTTAATAAAATATTTAAATTATTCTAAAATATCATATTTTTAAATCATATTTTATACATTATTGTTCAATAAATTGTATATAATATAAATATAAAGTAATACTTTTGTATTAAAAAAAAAAAAACAGTACAGGCTAATTATTATAATTAAAACTTATTATTATCAAATCAAGTTACTATATAAATTAAATTTATATGATTTTTTATATTATTATAATAATATAGTATGTATGTCAGTATACACATTTCTTTTATGTGCAACTCACTTGGAACAGGTTTGAGTCAAACGAAATTTAACCCGCAAGCTTCACAAAAGCCAAACTGGGGCCCGCCAAATTTTCTAGCACTTCACGGGGACAAGACAACTATATACATTGATATCATAGTTATTAGTTCAATTGAGTTACAATCATTATTAATGGATCTTATGATTATATCCCATCATATTAGGCAGGTAGCAACTAGCACTATAAACTTTCAAGTTTAAAGGAATCACATAAAAAAAAATACGATTTGGTGATATATGATAACTAATTTTATAGAAAATTCAAAACTTGCTAACATAAAAGTTATGAGTCTTTTCATTATATGCCTATATTGCATTGATTTTATTGAATTTCACTTGAGTTGAATCTATTAAAACACTTAAACTAAGCATAAAGGCCAATTATAATCCATTACACGATTCTATATGGCGATACAACGCGGTCCAGATGTTTAGGTTTTTTATTTTTATTTTTTTTTTTATATTTTGCGTTATTGGCTGTATCAGCTAAAAAATAGCTTACCCCCCCCCCCCCCTATTTTTTATTAAAAATATGTCAATTGAAAAACTGCTTTTTGGAGTGTTTGGCAAAATAGGTTGATTGGGCCCAATCAGCAAAATACAAACGCTGAACAATGCCCAGCCATTTCTACACAACTGATAGAGTAAAATGGCAATTTGTACCCTTAATCACTAATCATCAGGCAGCAATACCTTCGCATCATCTCTCTACCTCGTGACTGGCATTCTTTGGTCTGCCCCTCTTCTCATCCACCGTTTCCACTCAAAAAACACTCAAAACTGTTTTTGAAGTGGTTTGGCAAATGCGTTGATTGGCCCAATCAGCCAAAATACAAAAACGCGAACAAATGCCAGCATTCTACAACACGCTGATATGAGTAAATGCAATTTACCCTTAATCACTAATCCATTCAGCAGCATACCTTCGCATCATCCTCTTCCTTCCGTGACTGCCTTCTTTGTCTGCCTCTTCTCTCCAACCGGTTTCACGCGCATCTTCCGATCCACTGCCGATCTCCTCTGTCTCCTCCCGGTCTTCTAATCCACCTTCTTCTCACCTTTGCGCTCTCCTTCTACCGATCCACCGCACCATGCCAAGTCGTTGCTAGCACGCTGATTGTCGCTAGTCACACTGGCGACATCTCTCCAATTCGCACTTCGAAGCTCAAATTAGTTGCACTTACTTCATTTGCAATTTAGAAATGGATGATGATGCATCGATAATAATAATTTAGAATTAAAAATATTAGTACAATGACCCTTCATGGATTTTATAGGTATCTTTACATTCAATCAGTTAAAAGTAAACAGCTCAATTTACAAACACTTTTTTATAATCAGTGATAGAATCAGTTCGGTTAAATCACTAACTAATCATTATCCATTATCAATTAACCCAAATCATCTATTAGCTGATTGTCAAACACCCCTTTTATCGAAGGCTCGGCTAACAAAATATAAAGTAGTGTAAAACCTTACGCTTCCTAAAGCTAGAGGTAGGCCAGTCAAACATCCAAAATTCAATGCGGAAAAGGCCTACAATGAACAGAGAGATGAAGAAAGGCAGCAGAGATATTATTTCAGTAGTGAGTTAATGGCTTTTCACACTTTTAATACAAGAACCATGGACGGTTATATAACTTGCCTAAACAAAATGACTAAAGAGGAAATGTCTTTAATGGGCCCATTGATCAGCTTCATCACCTGCATATGATATGTGATACACTGCCTTCTTCCTTTTCTACACACGCACTGACCCATCTCTTGTTACAGCCCAATAGTACGGGAAGGAAACGACCTTTGGTAAAAGCCATCGGCTTACCTGAGCAGAAGAAGAGACGATAAGAAGTTTTATCAGGCCCTTGAGCAATCTCTTCTCGGAACTATATGTTACAACAATGTTTATGTGCTTTGTGTGTCGTTGGAAGATGTGGATTTTCGCAATGCGCACATTGGGGGACCGAAATTTTTTTTCCTATCGGGCAAAGACTGTTCTGCGGGCTGTCTAGAGTCAGTTTATTATCTTTAAGCAGCTGTGATTAGCATTGACGTTTCACTGACAGTGTTAGCGAGAGCTCTGTACTCGCTTCGTAAGAGTAACGAGACACCGTAACTTGCTTTTCAGATTTCAAGGATTATAGGAGCAAGAGCCAAGAATATGCAATAGCAAAGTATTGATCTTCTTGCTTTCTAGGCATGCTGCCAATCTGAGTCCGAGAATACATTGAGATGCATGGCATTGTTCTGTGGATAGAAGATCCCTTGCTCGGGAGATTTCTTGATGTATCATAGAACCCGGTGTGCCGCAACCATATGAATGTTTGTGGAGAATCCACAAACTGACTTAGCTGCTGAATGGAATACGCTATGTCTGGTCGCGTTGCTGTTAGGTATAACAACCTGCCCACTAGCGTCTATAGTTGCTTGGATCATCAAGAGGAATGCCATCTGTGTTGCTCAAAGTGTGGCCTGGAACCATGGGGGTTTCGCAGGTTTACATCCTAGAAATCCTGCCTCGTTCAAGATGTCTAACGCATATTTGCGTTGACATAAATTCAATCCCCCTTTGGATCTATGTGCTTCGATTCCAGAAAAAAACCCAGGTTTCCCAAGTCTTTTTTTTGAAGGTGTCATCCAGATATTTCTTGAGGCTTTCAATCAGAATCAGATTGGGACTTGTGATTAAGATATCATCTACGTACACAAGTATGGCAATAAATCTACCAAATCTTTGGTGAACAATGAGGGGTCAGCTTTGGATTGTTGGAATTCCATATCAATTAGAGCACTGCTAAGCTTAGCATTCCATTGCCGGGAAGCCTGCTTGAAGCCATAGAGAGATCTCAAAAGCTTGCATACCTGATTCGGTTTCTCCCCTTCAAAAACCGGGTGGTAAGAGCATGTAGACTTCTTCACTCAAATCACCATGCAAGAACGCATTATTGATATCCAATTGCTAAATATGCCAAGACTCGGAGGCTGCAAGGCTAAGAATATGCCAGGGCTAAGAATGTTCGAGTGGTAGTGAGCCTTGCCACGGGAGAAAAAGTCTCGATGTAATCAACTCCAGTTGTTGGGTATATCCTTTCGCAACTAGTCTTGTCTTGTATCTTTCCACGGGTCCATCTGCCTTGAGCTTGATCTTATATACCCACTTGCATCCAATGAGAATTTTACCGGGAGGAAGGTCTGTTAATAACCAAGTGTTGTTTTCTTGGAGAGCTTTAACCTCTACGGCCATTGCTTCTTTCCAACACTGAGACTTAATGGCTTGGCTATATGATCGTGGTTCATCAAGAGAGGTGACTGCCATAGAGAATATTTTGTGCGAGGTGGTAAGGCTGTTGTATGATATGACCTTCGAAAGGGTGTGGGTGTGACTCCCTTCTGAACAATTGCGTCACAGTAATAGTCATCAAGCTTGTGTGGCGGACGTCGATTTCTTTCGGATCGCCTAGGCAAACTGCTAGGCTGAGAGTTCATGGAATCTTCATCATCTAAAGGTGATTCACTGGGACTTCCAACAGAACTCTGGGACCTCCAACAGAGGCAAGCAGGCTGTTAGACTGAGGCTGAGTATCATCTGTTTGAGTATCATTATGAACACGAGGCTCATTAGGTGAGTGATCTTCTGAAGTTTCCATCTGTATGGGAATAGCAGAAAGAGAAGTATTTGGCCGAGATGTAGTTGCCTGATGTTGAGGTGCCATAGATGATTCAAAGAGACCAGAATCCATAGATGTAGGGATGACAGACAGAGATGGCTCGGATATCACCTCATGTGTGTCTGTAGGGAGCTCTTTCTTATCCATTGGGAATTAATCTTCATAGAAGATCACATCCCGTGACACGAAAGTAGTCTGTTCTTCAATATCATACAAAAGGAAACCTTCCATGTCAGCAGGAATGCCAATAAAGATGCACTTCTTACTTCTTGGAGCCATCTTATGTCTTGTATGGGCAATGTAGCAGCATAACAGAGGCATCCAAAGACTTTAAGGCCATTGATGTCAGGCTCTTTGCCATAAAGCTTTTGGTAAGCACTTAACCCCTCAATAATAGGTGATGGCAACCTGTTTATTAAGAAAGTGGCATAATGCAGTGGCCCCAGAATTCCAAAGGTAAGTGAGCCTAAAATCGCAAGCATCTTGAAACATTAAGAACATGTTGGTGTTTACACTCGACAACTGCATTTTTCTGCGGCATATAAACACATGAACGCTGATGCACAATTCCCTTCTCTGAAAAAAAAATCAATCATGTTTAATTCATAGCCATTATCACTTCGGATGACTTTGATTAAACCCCAAATTGAGTATGCACATAAGTATGAAATTTCTGTATGAGATCTCTTGTTTCTGACTTATTTTTCATTAAATGCACCCAAGTGAATCTAGAAAAATATCAATTATAGTTTAGAAATATTTATCTCCTTGTAAAGACTGCACTGGAAGGGCCCCAAATATCAATGTGTATGAGATCAAAATAGGCTTTTGAGGAGGTGTTACTTAAGGAAGGGGGATCGCTTGTGTTTGGCAAAGTGAAAAACATCGCATGCCACATTCTTATTAATAGAGACAGTAATATTTTCGAACAAATGCAACTTTTTATTGGGAATGGCCTAATCTTTGGTGCCAAAGATCACTTCCAGTACATTGTGAACAAACTTCAACTTCTTGTCCAGCTGTCTTGGGGGTTCCATTAAGAAGTATAACCCCTTGTCTTCTTTAGCTATACCAATCATCACTCCATGATCCCCCTGAATCAACATTCATCATTCACAAAGATTAGTTTGCATTTGTGTCTTTTATAACTTACTGACGAAACAAACTTTTTTGAAGTAAAGATTTTTTTTGTCTTGAAGAAAGAGCGAAAGTATTAAATTAAGAGTCTAAGGAAAAAATAGAAGAAAAAAGCGGAAGAATAAGAAAACAACCGAAACAGAACAGGTTAAACACAAGCCTCAACCTACAGCAAATGGTATTGAATGAAGACCGCTATAAAAAAAAGCTAATATGCGTAAATCTACTATTAGCAATTCTCTACATCTTGATGATAAGAAGAGTAAAAGATGATGATTTGATATCATCATTGGCATTTCAACAACAGATCAGAATTCATATGTATGACACACAAAATACCAACAGTTCGAGCTCCTTACATACATATCCGGAGCTTCCACAACACTACTAGCCTCTCAGTCCCCCCTCTATCCTCTATATATATTTCCTTCTTCTCCCCCCTTTCTTTTTTTTTTTTTCCCCATATAAAAAATTTTTTCGTTCTTTTTTTTTTTTCCACCTGGTTTAACACAGAACCAGATCAGGGAATCTACTTGGCTGCCATAACATGGAACATTACATCTCGAGAACGAATCCCAGACCATACGTCTACTAGAAACGGTCCAGAGCTACATCAACATTAAGTTTAAGCCCAGCCGAGTGGAGGTTTTTCCCATTTGTCCTCTCGGTCAGGAATTGAAGTATGGACCACAGACTGGTTAGCCACTGCACTCCGAAGGAAATTTTGGGCTCTTGAAACAATAGTGTGAGCAGATAAAACAACATTATTCAAATTTTTCTCATTTCGGGCTTCCCATGCTTCCAGCAAATGGTGATAACAGACACAGATTAGTGTTAGAGAGGGAGGTTAAATGGAGCTCGAACCACTCTAGGAAAGAGGCACACGATGATTAGTGGCGTTTGCCAAAAGAAGCCCAACAACTTCTTGCTAAAGCACATCTAGAGAAGATATGTAACAGAGATTCCTCTTCCACACCACAAATTTCACAGAATGTCGGGACCTGAACCTCCTAATGCGAATAAATCATGCGTAGGGAGAGAGCCAGAGCATATTGCCAGCAAAAAACTTTGACTTTAGGGGGCAGATTTAAGTTTCCAGATTTTAGCTGCCAGCGGCATAGGAACTCCTCGGAGATTTTCAGTCAATTTCTTATAGCAATTCTTGACAGTGTATTGTCCCTTCTCTTCCTCCATCCAAATGATTTTATCCTCTGGTTTCACCACATCAACTAGGTGCTTTTAATTAGATCCACATCATCATCTTCAAATATTTCTTCAATCATAGGAATGTCCCACCCATCTTGAGCTTCATTGAAAGATCACAAACTTTAGAAACTCGAATATTATCAGTAAGAGGAGTTTTAATGTAAGAGGATATAGAACTAGGAAGCAATGGTTCACCCCAAATATAAAAAGTTAGAAGAACCATCTCCAACTCTCCACCGATAGGAGCTCCTGATAATCTCCTGTGTTTCCAACAAGCTACGCCAAAATATATGAGGGATTTCACCAATTTGGGCCTCAAAGAAGGAGGTTCTAGGGAAGTATTTAGCCTTATAAAGTTTAGAAAGTAAAGGAGTCCGGGAATTGGATAATTCTCCAAGCTTGTTTCCCTAAATGGGCTAAGTTAAATTCTCTGATACGACGAAAACCCCATCCTCCCCACCTGTTTAGGCATACTCAAGGCATCCCAAGCCTTCCACCGAATATTGTGCCACCCTCTCTATCGTAACCCACCAATAACCATTCATAACACGTTCAATCTCTCTTCCTATCTCAAATGGGAGGAGAAAAACGCTCAAAGCATATGTAGGAATAGCTTGCTAGGACATTCTTCAACAAACTTCTCTCCCAGCCTAGATAGAAATCTGTTAGTCCAACTATTTATTCGGCCCACTATATTTTTCCTTTGATGAACCCAAATATCTTTCTTCTTTCTTCCAATAAGGGAGGGTAGCCTAGATTGTTACCACTTATAGTGCCTTCGCGTATACTCAGGCATTACTCACTCCCCCTTCTATCATTTGCTGTCACATTTTTACTGAAAGATAGAGAAGATTTTTATCGTAATTAATAGTCTGTCCAGAGGCTCCAGAAAATTGATCAAGAATGTCTTTGACAGTAGAAGCTTCTGCAGGTGTTAGCCTCTACATGAAAATGTAGCAGTCATCTGAAATAAAAAAAAAAAATTAGAGACTATGACAGTCGCTCCTCCTTGGCAATAGACACCCCATCGTAGCCTTCCCTGATCGATGAGCTTTCCTCCTGAATCAGGAGATGTAAACTCTCAAGGATCAAATGAAGAAGGTAAGGGAAATGGGATCTCCTTGACGTAGCCCTCTCTTAGGAATGATAGAACAATTTTCTTACCTTCCAAGAGGAAAGAGTAAAAACAGTGGATATCAGATTCCAAATAAAATTAGTAATGTGGTTTGAAAAGCCCAACTGGACAGAACACCCCTTAGGAACTCCCAGCTCACCCTATCGAAAGCTTTACTCAAGTCAAGCTTAACGCCAACAAAACCGACTTTCCTTGACTCTTCCTCTTCAAATAATGGTTGACCTCATAGGCTATCATCACATGTCTGTAATAAGTCTACCCGGGATGAAGGCTGTTTGGGATTCAAAATGATGTTGGAGAGATAGCGGCTTTATCCCGATTTGCTAAAATTTTCGAGACCAGTTTGTACATGATATTGCAGAGACCGAAACAATGTTAAACTTGAAAGATGGGATGTGAAGAGCTTCTTTCAGCCATAGATTTCCCTTCAATTGTACATCCCCTACATGTTCAATTGTACATCAATTGTACATCATTGGATTGCATCTCATTGAATTTGGGAACTAAAGACACAGCAGCATTGGTTCCCGGATTCGAGGAGTGGCTAGCCTGAGGCTGTAGTATGGAAATGATCTTCTTCAATGGCTCTGAGGTAATTCCCAGGTCTTCTATAAACCATAGCAGAGCTCTGTTCTTGCTTTCCCTTTGATTTAAACCCTGGTACCCATCCGGGAGGGTAACCGTGCTATTTGTAGCACTTTTTCTATGGTGTGCTTGTCATACCACAGAACGTGCACTTTGCTTTCACATTATTACTTCGTCTGCCATTATAGGAGGTTAGGGAGGCAGCTAAGGACTCTGTTGTTGCTTTCCCTTTGATTTAAACCCTGGTACCCATCCGGGAGGGTAACCGTGCCATTTGTAGCACTTTTCTATGGTGTACCCTATCCCACAGAACGTGCACTTTGCTTTCACATTATTACTTCGTCTGCCATTATAGGAGGTTAGGGAGGCAGCTAAGCACTCATCAATCACATTATCTTGTCCAGCTTGTGCAGTTGCCAAAGTAGCATTAACATGATTAGTGTTCAAACTACCTAGATTCAGGTTATTCAAAGTAATCTGCCTCTCCATTTTCTCAGCCATAACAAAGACTCTATATACCTCAGGCAAAGGATCAACAACAAGCACATTGGATTTCAATCCATTATAGTCATCATTAAGACCTTGTAAGAATCTTATCACCTGATCAACTTCGCGTTCGGTTCGGATTTGGTCGATGAGGTCGCATGAACACCTTGGATCACACTTGCAGAGGGGAATCGGCCTCAAGGTGTTCATCTCCTCCCAGAGTGTCCGGCTTTTGGTGTAGTAGTCATTCACGCTCATCGCTCCTTGCCGCAACTTGTTGATCTCGTTCTGCAACAAGGAGATGCGCTGAGCATCTCGTTGTGCGAATCTCCTCCGTAGATCCTCCCAAACGTCTCTGGCCTTGTCTAGGTGCATCACACTTTGAGCTATGGGAGGGAGAACAGATCTGAACAGCCAGGAACATATCATCAGGTTGCAGCGTTCCAGGCTGCATACTGGATCTGATCCTTTTTCGGAGGAGTGAAGCTTCCATCAACGATGCTCCATTTATTTTTAACTTCGAGTGCAATTCGCATTGATATGCACCACGTTCCAGAATTGGAACTTCCGGCCAGCGGAGACTAACCAGCGCTACGCTTGGACTGTCATTGACGCCGAGAAGGAGCGAATTCTCCGACTCCTCGATACTAAGACGTCTGTGAGCTCGCGTAGGCGTACTCCTCTGCGGAATGTTCGCGGAAGGTGTCAGGATCGGCGACTGGTCGATCGGAGTGTTAGGTTGGACTCCTTGGCTTGATTCACCGGCGTCTGTGACGACAGCTAGGTAAGAGCGCCGCTCTGATACCATAATGGGAAAAGGCTACATGAACAAAGAGATGAAGAAAGAGAGCAGAGATATTATTTCAGTAGTGGTTCAATGGCTTTACACACTGTTTATATACAAGAACCGTTGGACCGGTTATAACTGCTGAACAAAATGAACATTAAGAGGAAATGTCTTTAAATGCCCTTTGGCATCAGGTTTCATCAACTGACTGGATATGTGTTACACTGCTTCTTCTGTGTTCATCACACGCACCTGGCCTCCTTGTTACAAATGAAAATAGGCCACATATCTACCTAAATGTGATTTTTATTGCACAGCTCGAGATATTGACTAAGAATGAGATATATTTATTTTGATAAAAATACGATCAATGTTTTTATTTAAAAAATAATTGTAGAAATAAGAAAAATCTGTTTGCCAAATGAGTTGATCGAGTGAAAAATTAAAAATTCATTGGAAGGTATATAAACAGATACTTATATTGAATAGAGCCAGTAGCATTCAAAAAATTAAAAATTTCATTTGTAGAATCGTTTTATATATTTTCCTAAATCTATTTTTGAAATTAGACAATAAATAATACATGTTCAAACAACGTAGCGTGTATCGCAGTTGTGATGATATTTTTTTATCGTCTAAAAATGCGGGTATTTCCCAGCTGTCAAATGCATATGAAACTTATCAATTTGTTATGATGCAGATACGTGAGAGAACACATAAGTCATATCGTTTGACGTCAATTTTTTTTTATGTACACAAAAGTAAATTAAAGTGCTCAAGGCCATATACATACACATAAGTGTTTGAAAGTTTTTTTTAGTCCAATGGAAAAGGTTTAGCGTCCGTTAAGGCGACCGTCGTGGACGTGCCTGTGAGTCAGAACGGCGCGTTTCCTTTGAGTAAGTAATGCCTGAAATGAAACGGCCGTGCCGTTACACGTTAACGAAGCCGCACATTTTTTTGATGTGTTAATACCAACTGAACTACAGTGGTATTTAAACGTGACACTACAGTGACACTATAAACCGACACTAACTCACATAATTATTTTATATATTGTCAATGAAACTACAGTTATATCAAAATGTACATGAGGTATGTGTGAAAGAACTTCAGTGTATATACAAATCGAAACTGAATACATTTCACATATTTTGAAAAAAAAAAAAAAAAAAAAAAAAAAAAAAAAATAATTCGTGCATATGAAGTTCTAATTATAATTGAAATGATCATGTAGTTGTGTTTAATGAGAATAATGTATAAAAATAAAATTAAATAATAGGGAAAAGGGTCAAATAAGCCTCAAACTTTAGCTTAAAAGTCAATTAGCAACCAAACTTTTTAAAGGTGCAATACAACCAGTTCAACATCATTTGGTGTCAAGTGAACCCAAAAACAAGTTAGATGACCTGCTATCACAGGTCATTAGTGGTTCAGGTCCAAATTACGGCGAATTTTCCCGGCAAAAAAAATGACCAGCAACGACCAGATTTGATCGAAAATTTTGCCGGGTCCACTTTTTTGTTGGAATCTTCGCAGGTCAATTGTTTTTTGTTTTGCGGAAATTCGAACAAAAGGTGGTTGGAACCCTAATGGACTGTGATAACAGGTCATTAATTTATTTTTGGGCTCATTTGAACCTTCAATGAATTGTTGAGGGGTGTAATGCACCTTTCAAAAATGTTAGAGGCCTAATTGACTTTTAAGCTTAAAGTTCGAGAGCTTCCATTGACTTTTCCCTAAATAATATTTTCCACATATTTGAGTGGTATCAGCTACTACACAGAAACCTTTAAATTCGGGCTAAAAACACGTTGTTGTGGGCGACGCTTGCAGTAGTAAACATACAAATCGGCTAACATTAAAACCGACGTTGTATAATAATTTTTTTAATAAAATTTTAACGTCGGTTATTACTAGTAAAACCGACCGTGTATACTTTTTTTTTTTTTAAATTAAAATATACACGTCAGTATTTGAAATAACCGACGTTGAATATTTTAAATTTAAAAAAAATAATAATACTATGAAGTATACTCGATTTTACAAATATATCAACGCGAAAGTCTTATTAAGAAAATATTTTTAAAAAAATAATACATACAATTCGATTTGTAATGTATGACAATGGAGCCTACGAAAGAAATAAAACTAAATATGCAGACATAAGATAAGACATTATTCCTTATTGTGTTCTTTTCTTTTCTTCCTCCTAACGCAGCCACAGTAGTCCAAAAATAAAATAGACCTGGTCCTTCTACTTATCTTTTCCCACAAAACTAATTTAACTCTTCGTTGATGCAGCTACTATAAAATAAAGATGAGATGAATTTAACTTCGTTCTCTATCTTCTCATGTCAACGAGGAAATTGTAAAGCGTAGGCTCTAGAAACCTGCGTTGATGATTGCAAATCACCGCCACATACAGCAACAATATAGGCTAATAGTTTCGAAGTTCTTCCACCAAAATAGTACCAAAAGAGTATACCTGAGAGTGCTCTTGGATTGTTTTACCTGCTTGTTTGCAAATTGTATAAGCGTATTCTCTGAACATCTCCACCCTTTGTAAGCCTTGCAACTGAATCAAGAGTACAAAATTAAATAGGGGAAAATGACATCAACTCCCGGTTGGTATTTCAGCATTCCTAGTGTCGAAGTATGGTGCAACTAATACTAAGACATTCTCTTTCAACTAAAATCAAAGATACAATCTAGGTTCAAAACTGTCAAATAGTAGTGCAAGTCATTATAGTTTTGTAGTGCAGTTGTGCTGACTTCATATTTTTTTATAGACTAAAGTGAGAATGTGTTGCTGCTCTGCTGATAAAATTAGTTTGTTCATGTGTGCTTTCTATTAAAATTTATAACGGACTGATAAATCATCTTGCAAGTTTCAGAATTCAAAATATATATTTTTTGTTTAAAAATATATAGTTAAAAAAAATAGAACAAAATCAGCAGGAAGAAGATCGGAAAAGATTGTGAATTCCTCATATTTTCTTGCCTTCCTGAAGCTAGTTTATCAATAAGATAGGTAGCAACTGCTACTTGTCGCTTAACAGGTTCTTTACTATTAAAATCTTTAGTATAAGCAGCTCTGATGCGATCTATGTGCTCCTACATCCAAGAAACAGTTATATTATCAATCATAACCACAATGCTTCTGACCACAATGGAAACAGTATACACTGAGAGTTAACTATCAAAAATAAAATAATATCCACCAAAAGTTGACCATGAGCTTCTATATCAACTTATCAAGTACCTTTAAAAGCCTTGCTTTCTCATACTTCTCCTTGTCACTCTGCCCTTTCAAGGTACTGCTAGCAGCCAGGAAAACATATTTGAATTCTTTTGGATTAATAGGGTCATTCCAGAATGCTAACCACGTCACATTGTTGTCATGCTTTATTTCCTTCTAGCTGCAATATATTTTTCGACTTAGAAGTTTAGAGGTACCTCACACCAAATATATTTACCCATTAGTTTGTAAGAAAATATCATTTAGACTCTTCTAGAGATAAATGTATCTGAAAAAAAATAAAGAAAAGAACCTTTCACTAGGGATCGGGCATTCTGGGATTGGAGCATCTTTTCCTATATTTATTGTAATATCCCTTGGACGGATGCATTTTTTAAGCTTTCCCATCTGTAAAAAGTCAATACTTAGAGTAACTTACCTAGGTGGCTAAGTCTAAAATTCAGAAACATCCAGATACAACCAAAAGATATCAGACTATTCAATTCCATAAAAGCAAACCTTTGGATGTTCTCCACGACCTCTGAACAATCAAGGTGGTTCAACCCTGAAGTTTCCCACCTGCAAACCACAAAATGTGTCAAATCCCATAGTCAGCCACAAGGAGGAATGAGTCATTGTAATATGCCAGAAAACAAAAAGTTACTAACTAACCTGCTAATCTCGTGAATTTGTTAGGTATATCATAGAACATCATAATCTAGTACTATGACAATATCATTCTAAATCTTTAACCAAAGTCAACAAACAATATGGAGAACGAACAAAGAAATATTCCCAAAGCCTTGAATTAGTCTTGTACACAGCTCCACAACCGATCAAAAATTGATGATTTCAAAGAAAACAAACAAGGATACTCCTAAAACAGGCTCCATGCCATTGGTAAGTGATTTTAGAATAAAATTAATTTTTGAAAATTCGATTTTGCCCCTTCTTTTTCTAAAAATAATGTACTGTAAGGAGAAATAATAGGGTGTACCGATTCTGTGTTTGCTTGAGTCTTGTGAGTTGTGCAGGACGAGTTATATTACCCGCACGACAATTAGGAATCAAACAAACTGCATAAAAAATCAGAGTAAGACATTGGAGAGAGAATGAATAATACTAAAAAGGATGTTACAGGAAGCATCGAAGAATAAATCAAAAATGAATGCAACATAATGTTTCATCAATGTAATCTTGCAGTGTAATTAATATTATACTAAACAAGAAGTACATATTCATTAAGATCATCAACTAACCAATGTATACTTTCCAGTAATAAATCAACAATTGGGATTTAGATTAATAATATGACAGTCTTCTTCAGAAAGCTGGGAATGGATTTCATTGGACGCAGTCTTCTCCCTTCAAGGTTACGGTTCAGCTTATAATACTAATGATGCAGTCACACTGAATTTAATCAATCCAAACAGGGTTGGCTTCTGATCATAGTTGAGCTTTATAATAGTAGTTTGTTATAAACTCTAATGAACACATATCCCCTGACTTTACGGTATCCTCGTTACTATTAAGAAAATGCTTCGGCATATTAGAAACCACATGATGAACTCGAGAAATGCTGCAACAAAAAGTTAACAGAATTATGCTTCCAAACAGAGATAATGAAAGGGTTTTCTTATGGTAAATGTAGAGTGATTGGACGACACTAAAGTAATACACTGGGTTGTGACTTTCTTTTTCTCAAAAGATGGAG
>VALG01007367.1:17609-28761 GCA_009835305.1 Ipomoea purpurea | reverse complement strand
TCAGAAGAAAAATGAGTGTTTAGTCAAAGGAAAATTAAGAAATTACTCTTCATTTTATTGAAAAAAGAAGTGTATCCTCGGTTTTTGTAGGGGAAGTTGATTTTCAATTTCCGCGATCACCAAAATTACAAGTACTATCATTTTTATTGGGAAAAACTCCCCTCTTTTGTTCAAGGGAGAAAGCCTTTTTCAACTTTTCCATACTAGCACACAACACTATCATTACAAACTACCACCAACCCAACCACCTCACCGTCGGCCACCAGCCACACCACTAGCAAACCATCTTCAACAACCACCATCCACCCTACCACACTACACTACCACCACCATCGCAACATTGTTCACCACACCACCACCGGACAGTACCAATACCACTACTTATCCATTTGATATCATTATTGATCTATTGTTATTCATTATTATTATATTATTAATTATTATCTATTCAGTTATTATTATTATTATAGACACCACCACCACACATCATCCATCACCACCAACTAGTATCACTACCACCACCAACAACACCACACTACCACCACTACCACTACCATCACCACCACCACCACCACCACACTAACTTTACCACCATCACCACCATTTATATTATATATTTATTTTATTATTATTATTATTTTATTATATTATTATTATTATTATATTATTATTATTAATGCTGTTATATTCTAAACCAAAATAATTAAAATGTTTAATATACAATTTTGTTCACTTTTCATAAAATGAAGCAAACACTCCAAGATAATTTTCTGAAATGTAACCAAACACTAGAAATGAAAATGTTTTTTGAAAAATAATTCTTTTTTCAAAAAAATATTTTTCTAAAGTTATTTTTTCTGATTTCCAAACACACCCTTAATTTCTCGATCCAATTGTTATTTACATAAATGGTTCATTTTAAAAAATTATTAAAGTAACACATCACTCCAACTTTTAAAACACACTAGTAGAATGAAATAAATATGTGGTGCAACCTTTACCTTTTAGTGCGCTTAAAGTTTTGAAAATAAATTTTTTTTAGATGTTTGCAAATAGATATTTTATTGGACACTGTATGGATAAATAAATAAATGGATGTTGCAATTTGTAACATATAAAAGTTGAATTTTGAATTCTTTGATATAATTTTATTTGTTTAAGTTTTTGCAAGAATATTTAATTTATTGGTAGCTATATACAAATAGTTATGACTTTTGCAAGAATCCAATTAAATGATTTTTTTTTTTTTATGTAAACCACAATGTGGTTCGGGTCTTTCTCTGCCCGTTTAGTGGTTCAGGTCTACCTGATTCGCTCTGAAAGACACAGAAGCTGGCCCAAAGGAAATCGTCACTTGTGAGAATCAAACCCGGATTATCCCGAAATTCCCCTCACAAAGAAAGCTCATTTGCCATATATAATTTAATACAAATAATGTTTTCCTTATAAAAGTGGAATGGCAAGTTGGCAGCATAGAAATGTTATGAATAATTGTAGAACGATTTCCCTACCCAAAAAAAATTGTAGAACGATTTTTATATGATATTACATTCTTAAAAAAACCTCCTAATATGTCATATTATTTAATTAACTCTAAATAAAGATAGTTAATTTATATGGAGAAATATTTAATGAATACAAATAATTTTTATTTTATTTTAAAAATATATAATAATCCATTTATCTCATTTTGATTGTCTAATATGTTTGACGGGTTTGACTCAAGTTATTTACAATTTAAATTTATGTAATATTTTATTTAGTATTAACATATATAATTTATATATTTAGAAATTGCACTAAAAGTAATATTAAACACAAATAATTAAATTTAAAAATTATGAAAAAATACCCAAAAGGTACCCCAGTTTGTAGAACATGGTTCTTGTATTTTAAAGTTATGAGTTCAATTCTTACTAACATCTTATTGATCGAGCCCGTCACACAAGGTCTTCCTAGTGCGATCTACCTCTTTTGTGTGGTTTATATGTTATTGTACATGAACGAAATTTATCCAGGAAGAAAGAGTATAGTTGATCAATATAGTAAATATAACAAGTCGAATGAAATAAATACTCCATCCGTCCCATTTTGTTTGTCTAATTCGATTAATGAGACTCGACTAAGTTATTTTTAAATTAATTTTTTATAACATTAAGTTTATTATTAATATGTAAAATTTATAGATTTAGAAACTGCATTAAAAGTATTATTAAACACAAAAAATCAAATTTAAAAATTACTAAAAATATAAATAATAAAGAAAAAGTTGGGTAATACTCCGTAGTAAACATGACAGAAAAAATAGAATCAAATATCATAAGAAACTAAACATTTTGTTTGGTAATCAGAACTGTGAAAGTTATAATATGATCATAAAAATTTTGAAAATTTGAAAATGAGATCCATCTGTCCCGATGTGACTTTAAAAATCATCACATCCAACTTTTCAATCACAAATTTGACATTTTCAAGCAACATGTACATTGCAACTCAAGACATGACAATTGTCGGCTTTGTGACTGAAAATTATATTTCTGATTGATTTTTAAATCAAACTATAGAGTTAGTGTATAGTGGATTGATTATTATGTCTAGAAATAATTGATTAACAACTGCCTCTTTGCATTGATTATTATATTTCATCCTTTTTTTTTTTTGAAACGATTATATTTCATCCTTTGAATATATATACTCCTTTGTATTTTTTGTTCCTGACGAGAAAAACTCAGCTCCATAACCATTATCTAATGATGTCTATTAGATAAAGGTAAATTTCGCTTTTGTATACCGGAGTAATAATTAGTAAATTACATAGGGGAGGCAAATCGTACTAAAAATACTTATGAGACATGCTCGAACCATGACGAAGCGTTTAGTTGGAATGATTGAATTAGAATGAGAAATATATTGTAATTTTTGGCAAATGAATAATGTTTGAATTCAAAATTTTATTATTATAGTAGGCACGAAATTGATGAAGATTCGGAAAAGAAGAAGTGAATAAAGAATTGCAATTCTCTTGTACCCAAATAATGGAATTGTACATCCATTATTTGTTAGGAATGGAATTTGTGAAATTCCATTCTAAACTACCAAACACCGAGGACCACGAGGGTGTTAACAAAAAATTGACTCAGTAACCTTTTTAAGTATGAAAATCATTACCTATCAACTCTGTTCACGCTCCTTTCGGGGCCTCCTTGTAACTATTGTATTGGTGTCAAGTCTTGATCACGATATAATATATATAATATATATAGTAATAGCTATATATAAAATATATAATCCTATATATAATATCATAATCAATATATTTGTGTTTTTAATTTCTTTGTGTGTTGTAATAAAAAATATTGCATTAACAAATGATAATTCTACTTTTCACTCCCAAAAGTTTTCAGTCTCACAACGTAATTTATATTCATTGGGTGGCAATGAATTAACTGACCCCACATATTTATAATCAAATATTAAAGAATTCCATCAAAATAAAGTCACGTTTAGAGGGGAAAATTAGAAGGGAAAATGTAGGAGGTGGATAACATTACTCTTAACAAATCGTAACTTAATTATTACCAGAGAGAAAAAGAGAATACTACTCCGTCCATTTTATTTTGTGTATGATTTGATTTAGGTCCTGTTTGGTAAAATGGCTGTTAGTTGATAGCTGTTAGATGTTAGCTGATTGTGTTAATTAGTGGGTATAAATAGTTGATAACATTAACTGATTGTAGAAAAGTGTTTGGTAAATTAGTTGTTAGCTGATAGCTGTTTGATATAATTTCTTTTCTAAAAAAGCTAATTGAAAAAGTTGCTTGGAGTAGCTTTTGAATTTTAGCTTTTTGGAGTTGCAAAAAGCTAATAAACCAAACATTTAGATTGATATTTTAACTAAATCAAACAATTAATAGTGGTCAAATAAGTTAAAATTGACTTATAAGCCAATTTTTTACCAGGACCTTAACGAAACTTGATTTGAGGTATTTGTAATTCAAACTACTTATAATATTTAGTTTGGTCTAGGCTATTGGCTACACACCTCTAATTTACCAGTCACAAATTAATCTTTCTATGATGTTACAAATTCTAAACATTCGTAAAGTTAAAATTAGAAAAGGAAAACTAATGCGTATGATTTTCCTACATAATTTGGTTAGTTTGTGAGAGGTAAAATTACCCTATTTAGTTTAGCATTAGTGTATAAAATGTACGGACTATAAGTTTTATAATTGCAAAAAACATAAAATACAAAAAAAAAAAATTAATTTGATTAACGAATCTATATATATATAAAAGTAAAATCCTCCTAGCAAGTTTTCCCCCAAAACTTAGGGGCATTTGTGTAATATTCAAATTCAATTAATTAAAGAAAGTAATTAATTATTAATTAAAGAAAGTAATTAATTATTAATTAAAGAAACAGTTAATTAAAGAAAGAAATCACGTACATATACAAATCAATTTGCTATATCACTAATTATTAGCTTATACCACTATTTATTCAAAGCTATACAAACTAAATCTTTACAAATTTGTTTAAATTTACATTTTATTAAATCGTTCATTCCACCGAAATAAAGAAAAATGCAATAAATACCTACCACACCCAAGAACTTGAAAATGATCAATCCATTCAATAAAGAAAGCCTGGCAAATTATTGTGTTATGCACAAATTACAAATTCATACAAAGTTCACAAATTTATGAACACACATCTATAATATTATGAATAAAAAATACTTTACATATTATGAATACAAAATACTTTACATATGGCTTATGAACACGTCTATAATATTTTATGAATAAAATATATTTTACATATTATTAGTTAGCAAAAATATTATTATTTGGTAAGCAAGTGTAAAATGGAAATGAATTAAAATTTATTAATTGGTACTATTACATAATTACACCTTTCCTTTTTGAAAAAATTATACAAGTTTATAATTCTCATATTTTCTACCTATAAATACAATGGATTGGTGAGTTTGGAAATCATAATTTTTTTTTATTTTGCACGATTTCCCTCTTCTTCCTGTTCTCTATGTGGAATCATATCTTGGTGTTCCACTCATGAAAACGTAAGTAATTTTTTATTTTTTTACACTTTTCAAGATTATTATTATTATTATTATTATTATTATTATTATCATATCATTATCATTATCATTATCATTATCATTATCATTATCATTATTATTATTATTATTATTATTATTTATTATTTTTGCAATTGTAGCTTGAAACGTTTTTAGTGCCGTTGGATTCCACGGATTGGGCGTTGATGGATACCCTGGTAACATTGACTACAAAGTTGATTTTTTAATTTTTCGGCAGTAAGGAAGGGCCAGTGTTTTTCTTATCAGAAATCAAACTCTTCTCCTCCTCGCAGGCAACGAAGCGCTTTGCCGAACCGGGAAGTGATTCTTTTTTTTTCCTCTTTATACCTCTGAGATAATTACAAGATGTATACGAAAAACGAAACAGAACCTTGGTTTCAACACCAAAACACACAGAAGTTAAGGATAGAGATCGAGGACTAAGTCACGGATCTAAACTAACAAATAATGTATAATATTATTAGTACAAATGTACAAATATTATAATTAATATAATTTAAACTTAATGTGTGTGTGTGTGTACAGTTAATGTATAATATTATTAGTACAAATAAAATAAATTATACTTGCCTTAATAATTAATTATTAATATTACTGCCTAATAATTATGTATTGTTACCTTTTTCGGTGTAATTATTATGGTAATCTGTATACATATTATTTTTATACTTAATATATAATATTATTGGCACAAACTAAATTATTATTACCTCAATATATAATTAATTTTTAATATAATTTCATAATTTTTATTAATGTAATTATTCTAATAATTTTTCTTTCATTCTTTCATGTAATTACCATGGTAATGTATTTAAATATGAAAGAGAACAAATATTATAATTAAAAATCTAATGAAATTATTATGTAATTGTCACAATATTTGATAAATATAATTAATTAAAATTGAGATAAATAAAGATTTCTTCCGTTAAAATATTGTTTAATTTATTAAATTATAATACTAAAATATAAAATATAATTAAGGAAATGAAAATTAAAAAATTAACAAAATATAAACATTTATAAAAAATGGTTAAATACATAATACATACACTTATGCACTTACTAATCATTACAAAATTAAATGCTACTTTTTTAAATTTCTAAATGGTAAATTTAAATATAAATTTATCAATATAAATAATACTATTATTAAAATAAAATTCCCTTCTTACTTTTCCCACCCAAACAATAAAAAAGAAAAAAAATTACCAATTAATAATACTAAAATGATTAGTAAAAACGTAACAAAATAGAAAAAAAAAAATCCATAATTCACAAAAAATAGAAAAGGAAATGGAATTCATTGATAATTAATACTAAAAATAATCAGTAAAAAAAATTTGTGGTAAAATAGAAAAATAAAAAGATCTTAATTTCACTAAAAATGAAAATATAAACGGATTTACTAATTATTACTAAAATAATAATAATCAGTAATAATAATAGTAAAATAGGAAAATAAAAAAGGGTCTTTAATTCAATGAAAATGGAAAGGGAAACGGAAGATTTGAAAGAAGGCCAAAATAAGGATGACAGTAAAAAAAATCCTACTAAAAATTAAAAAAAAAATCTTAATTCACCAAAAAAATATAAAAGAAAACAAAATTTAGTATTAATTAATAACTAATAATAATCATTAAAAAAAAATAATTAGCAGTAAAATAGGAAAAATAAAAAAAATCATTAATTCATCAAAAAATCGTATACTAATTAAAAAACACAATTCATCATTTCTTACTTTCCGTCCAAACAATAACATAAAGGAAACAAATTACCAATTAAAATACTAATACTATAATTAGTCAAAAAGGTAGTAGTAAAATAGAAAAAAATCTTTAATTCACAAAAAAATAGAAAAGGAAATGAAATTCACTGATTAAATCTATATATATATATAAAAGTAAAAATCCTCCTTCACAAATTTTCCCCCAAAACTTAGGGACATTTGTGTAATATATAAATTTAATTAATATATATGATATACAAAATTATATTATATTCGTGTGCCTAATCGTTTAATTAATAAGCAATGATGTTTATTTTTAAGGAATAAATCACTAATTTTTTGAAATTTAATTAATTAGGATATTCAATATGGCAATACCATAATATATCTATTTTATCTTATATATATTATTTATTATAAATAAATTATATATAATCTTATTGGGTAATGCAAATTTTAATATAATGAAACCTAATATTTAATTGATGTATTGGTATAAATATAATAAAAATCATAATTATTACCTACTCATATCTAACACCTTTTATATTCTTATCATATCTTCTATATATATATCTATATTGTACAATATATTCTTATATATAAAGGTAATATATCTCTGTCTAATTGGGCGATGCAATATAGTGTAGAGAACATGTATTCGAGAAGAGGAGGAACAAGACCCATATTCTTTGCGGTGAGTGTGGTCGCCAAGCCTTCCTTTATATGGCCATATGAAGAGTCTCTCTATCTTCTCTATCTATCTCTGCACATTTGTTGTTAAATTCCCTGACTTTCAAACTTATTATATTATATTATATTAGTATTGTATTTATTGTATTTGTTATTTTATTGTTATGTATTGTATGTCTTATGTTATTTTTATTATATTTTATTATTATTATTATTAATTATTATTATTATTTTTATTTTATATCACGTAAATTAATATATATGATTCTATTCATTGCTCTATATTAGTTGAGATTAAAATTTTCCTTTTATTTTTTCTATATATGTTTTATACAGAAGAAAAAAAATGGTCCATACGCATATGTGAAAAAAGGTACACAAGTTTAACTCAACATAATAACATTTTCTTGAACTATAGGGGTGGAATGTCTAGAATACATAACATTCATCAGGAATTACTTAAAACATTAATCCAACTACCATATTCCACAAAATACCAAGTGAGAGACAACAGGTAAAAAAAAAAAAAAATTAAGTAATGCACCTGTTTTAGTAAAATAAAATAAAATTGTTATAGGCATATCAAAACCCAATGAAATAAGCAAATAGGGAAGAGAGTTAACATGAAAACTAGAAGACTGCTTAAAACTCAAAATCAATGAAACAAATGTTAACAAGACTTATGTAATAAAAAATAATTTGCTCAGAAAAAACATCTTTTATCAATTAAATAACGCAATATACTTTGTAAACATAAAGACTATACTTAAAACACAAATCAAGAAACAAAGATAAATATCACTAATATAAACTTATTATGTTAAAAAAAAAAAAAAGTGTTCAAGAAAATTTAAGTACAATTATTTTCATTAACAGTTATGGGAGGAAAAAGGAAGTACAAAACATGTAACAAAGGTATGTGGTCATTAGCTTTAACCTTCTTTCTAATCAAATTTTATTTTCTTCATGAACCTGTTTCTTCAACAATATAAATTCAACAAAAATTAAATAACAGTTTCGACATAGGATTCAATATTCTGTCTAATTAATAAAAGAATATACAATCAATATCTGACAAATTAAATTAGTTTGAAATATTTTTAGGAAAATAAGGGACTGTAAAAACTAGAGTTATACTAAACCACAACCTTATCTTATTGTGATGAATGTGCAGTGTTTAACTGTCGAATTCCTATGCAATCTGTAAAAAACAGATTTAGGCAAAATATTGGTGAAGAATAGAAGAAAGAAACAACCATAGATCTACAACAATCAACAATTAGATGGTAATCACAAAGTATAAGTAGATAAAAGTCAAATCATGAAGGTTACCAAAGCATGCATCTGGAGCTTTCCCCTTATAAAATATGCTTTGTTCTTAAAATTTTTATTTTGTATATCATTTAAATACCACATAATAATCATTGATGTATTTATATATAAGAAACTTTAAGTTCTCAAACAACATCCAATTTCATTAAATGGTTGCAAAGAAGTTTTGGTATTAACTCTTTTTAAAAATATTATCAACAATAAAGTTATTAAAGTTAAAAATGGTTGCAGTGTGGGAGCAACCTCTCAAAGTGAGGGGGGGGTTCCTTGTGCGCAGTGAGCACCGGTCTAGCCTCTGTGGTCCATGTTTAGTTGAGCTACATGATTTACATCCCCCCAAAATCTCTGTCGGGTCGGGGTTGGGGGGGTCCTTAGGGTTGGGGTTCAGCCCATTTGGAGAACATAGTTTATTTAAATTTTTATGGCGTGCATCGCACGGTGCCCAACTAATATTGTTCCCACTGTCGTTCTTGCTGGCTTAATCTTGAATATTAAATAAACACCATTTTTACAAACATATTTCCCGTGCACTCGCCACGGGGGGAAATACTAGCTTTTCTAAATTAATTATAACAAGTATCAAATATAAAAATGTACAACGTTTAGTGGAAATATTAAAAAAAAAGCTGTTATTAAATAATTAACAATTAATTAATATATAGTAGTAAAAAGAATAATTGACTGAGAATAAAAATGACAACAAATTTAGGCAAATTGAAATAGGAAATGACTATTAATAATTGACTGAAAAATGAAAATATCTTCCAAACTGACTCAGTATATAGAAAGAATATTAATCTCGATTACATTGAAAATGAAAATAGAATCATTTTAGTTAATGCCACAATTTATAAGAAAAGATTCTTTGTAAATTAAAGATGGAAAATGTGTTTTGCAATACGAAGAATTGAAATATAAAGTTTAGCCAAGATGGGAATGAATATTAAATCGATACTGAAAATTAATGAATTTAGCACCAAATGTTAATTATACTAAGAATATAAGGATTGTGTAATTATAAGATTTAGCCGAGTACTGTAAAAAAAAAAAAAAGTCCTTTAGCCGAGCTGGAAAAACAATAGTTAATCTCCGGTTATATATTGAGTATAAAATGTACAAGTTATTGGAGAATATTAAAAAAATGTGTGTATACTATCGTTACTGGAAATATAGTTGTGTAAAGATAGTATATTTAACCATGAAAAATTTGAATAGAATCGTTTTAATTATCCACAATTTATAAGGAAAAAATTGTGCAATTAAAGTGGCAAGATGTTGTTGGAATACGTGATGGAATGATTCAACAAGAAATTATCGTATATGATAGAAATGTGTAACGCGAGAGGGATTTTGGCTTAAAATGGAAGAACCAAATTAGACCCAAATTGGAAAAGGTTAATGAATATTAATCAACACCAATCGAATAGTGCCCGCGGCGCGCGCGCGAGGGAGGAGATGAAGTGTCATGACAGATATGAGAATATCGCTAAAATTGTCAGCGATGTAATCGACATCTACACATGTGTGACTAATTGATATGGTTGCATGTAGTGTTGATCGTTATAGCAATAAACTTATACTTATTTAATATACAATCTATTGTCTCCAATCCAAATCTCCATCAAGATTGATTAGGTTTTTCGTATATTCGATATAATAGAGTTTATATAATTAGTATAGGTCGATCCAAATATTTTAAAATATTTTACAAATTCATTCGGCACGCACGCCGCGCGCAAATCTAACCTTTAATTATAATAACGATAATCAATCATCAGTTTTATTAACATGTTACATAATATCATCAATTATTACTATGAAAAGTTTGGGAACAAGTAAATCATTAAGAATCTTCAAAAATAATAATTCTTAAAACATCATTATCAAATCTTGCATGCAAAGGACTGGAAAGGAAGAGAGCAATAATCCAATGCCATAAATATATGCATTTTTTCAAAAATTGTGATTCAAAATCACACTCCATAATTAAAATATTATTATTGAATTATGGAAAGTTGCAAAATTATGAAATTGCCATGAATAGCCATAAAAATCACATAATATTATGACAATTAGGAGATTAACATGGAAAAAACAATTGCTAACAACGCAAAACCTTTAAACGATTTTTCGGGAAAAGTTTAGAAACCGTAATAAAATTTAAAAAACCCGAAAATACATAATATTGAAAAATAATAATAACGCAATATTTTCAACTTTTAATCAAACTAAATAAAAAGGCATAATTAAAAAGCCGGTTATCGTGACT
>VALG01007367.1:0-17531 GCA_009835305.1 Ipomoea purpurea | reverse complement strand
TTTTATTCTATCATATCACTGCCAAAGGTGATTGAAAGTTGGGAAGAAACTAATAATAACATATATGACAACAACATTTTAGCTACCTATCAAAAACATCTAATTATGCAGTATACTAATCTACAAAGTATTTCTTTATTTACTCAAATGATGCCAATCATGGTTCCAAATGGTCAAGTTCATTATCCTACTATTCAAATGCAAATAATATAGCAGATATGCTCCCATATTCATGAAAAGCCATGTACTTGCAGACACATATTGTTGAGGAGTTTAAATACCTTCCAATGTATCTTAGAGACTTCGGTGATGAACCATATAATTCCTTCACAAATTTTAATATTTGTCAGAAAAATAAGCAAAAAATTCAATTATTTTTTCCCAATTACTTCAGCACTGCCCAAAACTATCAACACATACAGTACAAGTACATGCTAAAAGGGGTTAAATCCAATTACACTTAAGCTACCTATCTGATATGATCAATAACAATAATCTCGAGTGAATCATCTCTTCATATGTACAATAGCCTCTTCTCCGTGTGGAGTTTCATATCAAGGGTGGAAGAACTGTGATTGAAACGTCGTTTTCGTTTGATGAGTACTGATGCCAAGTTGCAGCTAAGTCCTAAAATTACCTATCTACTTATGAGATGAATTATGCAAAGTTGGGTCTGATCCACCCATTCATCTGCAAATTGCAATAGATGCACGCAAAGGCACATCACAAAATTCATCATCTGCTGGCTGGTCCCCTAAACTTCAATTATAGCCACTGCTTCTTTCTCCTAATCATCTGCTATTTCATCTTCACACATGATGATTAGCAGATGATATAACAATCAACCCCAAATTAAAGTAGATGAATTTTCAAATATCTGCTTATGGATATAATATCAATAAATCCTAAAATACAAACATATCACCTAATAATTCCAAATATATAACCAATAACATATAAAAATTCAAAATATATACCTAATAATTCCTAAAATTCAAAATACATTAATAAATAATTCAAATATAATTATTGTAACTCTAATAATTCAGAAATTGAAATAATAATAATTAAAAAATAATAAAAAACTTACGGCGGCAGTGCTCCGGTGCGGTGGCTGGTCTGGTGGAGCGTTGGAGCATATATTCAAAAGCAAAAACACATTCAATGAATCAGAAGCCCTCTACATTAATCAAAACTTTTAAAACCCTAATTTCAGCATCCTCTATAAGTTATAATCAAACCAATGAAACCAGATGCATACAACTTCATAATCAACAGCCAACATAACAATCAGAAGCACAGAACTTCAAATCAACACTTATTCATAAATCACAAGAAATTACAAAAAGTCAAGTGAGTGAGGGTGGAAGGAGGAAGGAGGGTGAAGAACTTACATCAATGTTTGTTGTTGTTATACGCCCAGTGCGTCCTTGCGGACGTCGTCGAGTGAGCGCGGAACGGGAGGTTGCCGGTGCATCGTCGAGAGAAGATTTGGGACAACAACACCTTCAGCCAAAAAGTCAGAGTGAGAAGGGTGGAAAGCGGGGATGGATGGCAACATTACAGTAACACCAATGTTTGTTGTACGTATATATCTTATAGAGACACAGATAGACGTCCCTCTTCGCGGCGTACCGAACAAAATCGTCGATTCGGAGCGGTGGAAGCGGCGAGGCTTTCACACGGCTGCGCCAGCCCTCTGTCGACAGGAGGGGATAGATTTGGGACGAGAGAAATGAAGGGAAGTATACAGCGGCGGACCTCACTGGTTCTACCCTAGGAGTGGAGCGGACGGAAGATTTAGTGGCGCAAGTGTGAAGGACTGGAAGAGTAAGGTAGGAGGAGGGATTAAGGGAGAAGTCGTGGGCAAAATTACAGCGAAAATCTGAGGAGAAGAGCGCTTTTTTGGTTCTTTTTTCTGATTTTTTTTTATTTTTCTTTTGGTGTTTGTCTAAAAATAGTAGTAGGAAGTAGGATAATTACCTATTGTTTTAATGTATAACGGTTTAATATAAAGGGTGTAGGGAAAATCATAGATATTAATATAGATTATCGGGGTAAGTTTAATATAAGTTATCTAATTTTAAATTATCGGTGCCACATCAACACCAAATGCAACCACAAAATTTATAGCAAATTCAAACAACGTCTTCCCTAGATTAAAAAAAAAAAAATTAAATACCAGGAACTATTGACTAAGTGCTTATTTTAAAAGAATGGAGGAACTTTGAGCGTACAAAGCAAATAAAAAGTAACTTCAATAATGTAGCCATTAATTCTTGTTGCATTATTCTCCATCGTGACGAATTGACTCATTGGACTATTTACAGTGAATGTAGAGTAAGGAATGTATAAAGATTTACAATATTATAGAAATAACGAAATTGACTATTTTTTCAAAAATTTATCAATTGCTATAAAATATTATAGGACTACCTCGATTCCCTTAAAACTTTTATTTAAATTACAAATAAGTCACACAACACTATGATCAACTGCATCAGACTTCATACCAATAATAATTCCGCACTTATTAAAGAATTAAAAAAACAATAACGCTTGTCCAAGCACCATTTATTAATAATGCTTATCATGCTAAAGAACAGAGTTTACAATCAATAATACACTTTCTCTAAACATATTTAATAAATGAGATTAATATCTCCAATAGTCCTCTGAGTATTAGCGATTTACCAGTTGTGATTATCCGAGTTTCAAATGACCTCCAGTTCTCTATGTTTAAAAAATAACCATATATCTTCCTAATCTTAAAATAAATAAATAAAAATAAAAAACTCTGAGTTTAAAAATGACCACGAGACGTCCTAAAAAGACCACTGGTGGTTATTTTTTAAAAAGATGAAGGACCATGATGAAGGTCATTTGAAATTCGGATGACCACAGTCGGTAAATCGCTAATACTCGGAGGACCATTGGAGGTATTAACTCTTTAATAAAATTATGAGTGATACCAGGGACGGAGCCAAAGGGGGGCAAGGGGGCAGCTGCCCCCCTCACACCCACCCACATCCCCACCCCCATATATATATAATTTTTGTATGTATACATAGTACATGTGTTAGTATTAGTAAAATAAAACTATTGAATGTCATATGAGTTGATTTAGATGAATTGGTTGAAGCATATGTTGAGTTTATGATAAAAGATAGGGTTCACAGTACAATATACGATGATTACAATTTCATTACGTCAGTTTGCCAAAGATATTATTGATGTGCCGTTGAAGGGCAATCATGGTCATTGACGTAGGAGACACCGTAGCAGCGTTAGTTAGGAGATGGTTCGCTCAAACAAAATAGCGACATAGCCATCAGGAATGAACGCCATGAGAAAACCTAGACTAACTGATGACCATATGAATGTTTGTATTATATATGTGATAAGAATAATACGCAGTACAAATACACGATAATATAACTAATACATTTATGCTAAGAATATGAAAAACTGAATATAGGACATAATAGAATAGTATAGTTAGGCTAACATAGTGAAAAAAAATGGTTTAAAGAGTTAAAGTTATGAAAATGATTTCCAATATCATCTACAATGGGAGACAGTAGGAAAGCATGTCTATAATTTTTTTCATAACAGATGAAAATGGTGAGATGAATCTACTAGTAAACTCTTTATGTCTGGTCGAGTTGAAATCGAAAAAAAAAAAAAAAACATGAGTGAAATAATTAATGATAAAAAAAATAAAAATCACGTGGCCTTCATACAATGAACCACAACAATAAAAAAACAAAAAATAACAAAAAAAAAAAAAAGAGGAGAAATTGATATTCCGATCACTATTCTAAGGTGGTCGGAACTCCGACCACTGGGTGGTCGCAAACTGTATTTTAAAAGAATTAAATTTGACAAAATGTTTCTGACTACCATGTAAATAGTGGTCGGAAATACCGCCACTTATTAAATGTGGTCGGAGAATACCCGACCCCCGTAAACATGTCCGTGAGAGAAAATGAACAAGTCATTTTTGAGACCAAATTTTTGGGTGGTCGAAATGAGGTCGAAAACGCGAATTTCCAGCCGTGCGTGATCGAAAAATGCGGTGCATACATTTTAAAGTATAAATTGATTGTCGAGTTGTTGATACCATGACGATATCCTCTTTCCTAAATTTGCGATCAGAGAATGTGCTGATTTAGTAGGTGTGGCAGCTACACAATTGAAAGGAAAAATATCCTGATGTATTAACTATATTTGTTTATACTTAACATTATGATTTGTTCTGATTTTATTTTTAATGTATTTTTATTTAGGGATAAGGATCAAATAAGCCCTCTAACTATATTGATTGAGAAATTTACCGATTTGGTCCCTCGACTATGAGGATTTACCAATTGGTCCCGACTATCAAAAATTAACTCAATTTGGTCCTCGACTATGACATTTTTACTTGATTGGGTCCTAAGTGTTATTTGCAGGTCAGAACCTAAAAGGCAATTTTGGGATTTAAAAAAAGTATTTTCTTCTTATTCCCGAAATCTAAGTCGTTTGTTTATATAAATAGGTTATTTGTTTTCGATTAGCAGTCGCAACTTCAATATGCAACAAAAGTGCAGTGAATCATATTCATCCAGCTATAAGAATCGAATGATGTTCGAAAATGGAGATGACTTATAGTTGAAATTTAAATGATGTTGGCACAAGGCAGCAAAATTTTGAACATCATTCGATTATTATAGCTGGATGAAGGAGATTCACGGCACTTTGGTTGCATAATTGAAGCTGCGACTGCATCGAAACACAATATACCTAAACTAAATATTAAACAAACGACTTAAGATTTGGAAGAAGATACTTTTTTTAAATTCAAAATTGCCCTTTAGGTTTGACTTGCAAATAACACTTAGGACAAATCAGGTAAAAATATCATAGTCGAGGATCATCGTAGTAAAATTGAAGTATTTGTAGTAGTCGAGGACCAAATTGGTGAAATCCTCATAGTCGAGGGACCAAATCGGTAATTTTCTCTATATTGATTTGTGTAATTTGGCCCTCAACTTCAAAAAGCTCTAATTAGAACCTTAAACTTACAAAAAGGATTCAATTAGACTATTTTGTAAATTACCTACCCACTAAAACCTGTAAATTTATTGATGGATTAGATTTGTTAAAGTTGATTGCATGTTGACATGGCATTCACATATTTTTATTATATATTTATATTAAATTTTATTTTTAATTAATCATAATAAAAAAATAAAAAATAAAAATAAATAAAAAAAATATAAAAATTTAAAGAACTCCAGCTAATCACCGAATACGTGTGATAGCTGGCTGTCGTTTCTGGGACATGGCTGTCGCAGGGTATCGCCGTTGATACTGTGGTTGGATTGCTTTCACATGGCCGCGCTCGGGATGAGTCTTTGAAGTAAAAAGACGTCTCCGGCGAATTCGAAAGCATTTCAGACATTACAAATCAATCTCAAGATTGATTCTTGTTATATATACACACTTCTTTGTATGAAAAATTTATATATATTGTATAATAGTATATATATTAAAATATTACTATATCTATATATATACTATATTATATGTGGTGTGGTGTGGTGTGGTGTGTGTGTGTGTTGTGTTGTAGTATATATAATACACACACACAGAGGAGAATGATGTATAATCTGGGGTACGGTGGAGGGTTGGTGTCTTTCTAACTCTTGAAGCTTATCAAGGCTACAGTGGCTCTATCCGGTGGGCACGCAGAGGGTATATGTATCTAGCTTACACTATACTTCTAATGAATGTGTGTATATATAATAATGTATATGTATGTATTACAGAGAGGAGATTGTTGGGTTTTCAAAAAGGAGAGGAAGAGAAGCAGTGGGCGACCAGCGGCAACAGCCACAGGCAATGGCGGCAACACGCAAATCGACCAGAGTATTTTTAATAATATAATGAAATAAAAAATTCAAAAATAATAATAAAAATATGACTTGGCATTAACCTATAAATAACTTGCAAAATCAGGTAAGAAGGAGTTAATTGCTTAATTTATTTGAGTTTAAAGGTTTAATTGGAGCTTTTTGAAGTTAGAGGGTTTAATTGCACAAATCAGTCTTAATTTTAGGAAGATGTTAAAATTCCAAAAGAGATAGAAGGTTTATGTGGCCGGGTCCTTCTTTTCAAAGCTGCAATGAAAGGAGCAACTACAGACATTGCATTTACTATTATGAAGGTGATATTGACCCATACCTTATATCTACATATTGTTCTACATTAGATGTAGAACAAGATAAAGATTAGATATCAAGAATGGTTTTTTTCATAAAATACATTTGTTGTTAAATATATATATTTTAAAAAAATTAGGAACTGCCTGTTGGAGATGAAGCACAGACTCAAGTGAATTTAGTTGGTAGCCAAGATACTTAGATTTAAGATAGAAGCTTATTCAATTAAGTGCCGCCTGCTAGACGAATTTTTCAGTACTAAAATTGCAAAGAAAGGGAATGTTGTGTGGTGAATAAAGAGAAATGATTTATTGTAACAATTTGACTAGCTTTATGTGTGGTTTTTGGCTACCATTTGGGCAGTAGACAATTTTAGTTAGAACAATTTTAACTTCTATTTGGACATTTGTTTTGTTTTTTATTGTTCTGTTGTTAAATTTTAGACTTAATATCTCCAATGGTCTTCCGAGTATTAGCAATTTATCAGTTGTGGTCATTCGAGTTTTAAATGACATCAAATGGTCCTCCATGTTTTAAAAAATAATCACCCATGCATGGTCTTTTTAGGACGTCTCGTGGTTATTTTAAACTCGGAATTTTTTAAGAATTAGGATCACGGGTGGTTATTTTTTAAAACATGGAGGACTATTGGAGGTCATTTAAAACTCAAATGACCACAACTGGTAAATCGTTAATACTAGGAGGACCATTGGAGGTATTGACTCTTAAATTTTAATGTTGTTTAAGTTGTTTAAATATTGTATTATTAAATGTTGGTTTTGTTTGTATATATTGGAGTTAATACCCAATTTAGTCCTTCGACTATTAGGATTTCACCACTTTGGTCATCGACTACTAAAGTTGCTTAATTTAATCCCTAATTATGTAATTTTTACCTAAAATGGTCCATCGACTATTAGGATTTCACCACTTTGGTCCTCGGCTACAAAATTCGCTCAATTTAGTCCCTAACTATGACATTTTTACCTAAAATGATCTCTTCAACTATTAGGACGGTCACCACTTTTGTCATCGCTACTAAAGTTTGCTTTACTACGCCCTGGTTGTAGCTTTATTGAATTAGAATTTGACTTGGTTATTGTAGTAGAATCAGGTATAAGCCAATATGTATACGTACTCAATGCGAATCTCGTGCAAGATATGTAAGTAAGATCATTTTCTCATTCTTCTTTCTTATGCAATCTTAGGTGCAAGATTATATCAGTAAAATCAATCTCATGGCTTTCTCTTTATGCAATCTAGCGCAAGATAAATAAGTAACAATCGTTAGATATACGTTCACACTTAAAAAAATACTTTTCTGGTGGAGGTTTCTGCTTGTCATAAAATGGACTTGCTTTGCTTTCACTTTTCTTTGGAGTTTCTCAACTGACTCACTTTCTTTCTTTCTTTCTCTTGATCTCTCGTGACTCACTTCTCTTTCTTTCTTGAGTCTCTTTTGACTCACTTTCTTCCTCACTACCGGGTGGCGAAGCCAGCCTTCACTCTTAGTGGTGAAATAACCCACTTGGAAGCGGCGTATAAGCCCCGGACCGAATGTCTCATTCCGCCCCACAGAAACTCAGATCTCGTGTTTTTCCTCTCACTCGACTCTGTGGAAATCGGGTATCGAACTATCAGTGCACACCCCCTCACCAGGATTCCAAAGTTCTGGCGGCAATTCCAACTTTACTATGGTAACGTGGGTGGGAATACGCCGTTGTTTAGCTACTATCGGATTCACAATTCCGTTGTCTTCTTCTTTACTCTGAAATGACATAGTCCAAACGGGCCCTGCCAAAAATATCTGTTTTCCTCACCATAGATAGGTATATAGATTAGATATATCACTCATGCACTCTCAAGATATGCAATTACTTTCTTCATGCAATTAATGCACAAACTTCTCAGACTAAATCTCATCAATGATAGGTACACGGATCCTCTACCATGAATATGAAGATTTTAAAATATACTTAGGGCTGCACATTGGCCTTCTTAATGCACATTTTTAAAAAGCATGACATTTTGCTCAATAATTGTCATTTACTGTGAAATGATGCTTCTAACTTGCCACTTACTGCTGAAACTCAATGATTCATAACTTCATGCTTGCTACTTGATGTAGCAAAAATTAAGATGTGGTGGAGTGTACGCCGACGGTTGCTGAAATGTCGTCCTCAGGGAATTTGGGGGATATGACAAGTAATATGCAATTCGCCAATAAAACAACGGCAACTTAGCAACGAATCAAACAAAGAAGCTAAGCCAGAACTTGACAAGTTTAAGGAAACATGTAAGGGACTAACACATATACAGAAAGAAAGACACAAAATAAAGAAAATAGGAACTCAAGCTTAGGGGCATTATATCTGATTGCTTTAACAAACCTAAGGGAATTAGGAGAACAAGTAAACCAAAGAATCAAGCGGGAATGCACGTAGGTATCCCTAGGTCTTGACGACACCATTCTCGTGATTAATAACAACCAGAGGATCTAAAACAAGGAATTGCCCCGACGTTTCGTTTGCGTGAATGCAATTCCAAAGTCGATTCCAAGACCACAAGGGCATCTAAAGGCCCCTAAATGCTTCCCCTATCTGTTTTACAGGAAGACATTCGGGTTCTATGCAAGGGGTGGCTTGAGTTCAGTCACCCAGAACTCTCGTTGAGGCAAGGGAATCCCTCCAAAACAAGCTAATGGGAAAGTGTACATCAAACTTAACAAAAGATATAAATACACAAACCTTTCACAAAACACAGAACCCTAGGTTTGGAGTTCTTTCCTTTTTTTGCAATAATCACAAATCAACGCATCGTAGAACCTGAACTACAACGTAAACTCAAGTCCATTTTTAAAACTAACTACTCATGATTAAAGCATAAAGACAACAACAAAATCATTTAAGTAACAAACATAAATCTTTTTTGCAAAAGAAAGAGGATAACAAGGAAGAAAACTTTCAATAAGAAAATGATTGCAAATTCTTTGGAATCCAAGGTTGAAATCCTTGATTAACAAGCTTGGAAGAATATGAAAAAAGACATAATCTACACTACCTTCTAAGCGGCCTCATACTAGAGCTACACAATCCTAACTAAAGAATGGAAAGGGAAATGAGAATGTGTTTTTCGGGGGATAAACCATCCCCTTTTAAAAAGAGGCAAAAACAAAGCTGATCGATGAGTTTGGCAGAGGCTGACACCACCGGGCTTGTCTTGCTTTCACCCGGTTGGCCAGAAACTGCAGTTACCACCTGGCGCCAAGGGCCACGGGCGGTGGCCGACCCGATGGCCACATTGGCATGTGCAGCGCTGCCTGTGCACTGAGTCTGTTTTCCTAGGTCATATTTTCACCCTCGAAACGTCTTGGATATAACCTTTTGGTTCTTCGAATCAAAGTCTGTGTACCTTCTATTTTAGCTTCTACAATGATTACAAATAATCACTGTCAATTTTTGGAACATTTGTAGCTCAAGATATGATCCAAAGGGCTATTGCGTCAAACGTGCAGGTTCAGTTAATTTCAATTCTCTATCTTTGTTCTCTTTCTCGCTTTGGTTTGCCAAGATGACTAAAGACCACTTGAAAGCACCATTCAGACTTCCTTTGTAAGTGTTTCATCCATTCTCCAAGCTTCATATTTGGCTCTCATTGACTCCAAATTCATCCAAAATGCCTCAAAAAATACACAATTGCCTGCAACTCTACAATTTATGCATCAAAAGATATAAACAAATGAATTAAGACACTATTTGCATAAAATCAAAGTGTTTGTCACTCAAAATATGTCTATAACAAGGGGTAAAAATATGGACATAAATTCACTTATCAACTCCCCCACACTTAAACCTTTGCTTGTCCTCAAGCAAAAACAAGAATAATCACAATCCTAGCAATGAAATTGATCACACTCCACTTTGCACAATCTATCAAACCACAATCCAACTTGTTACAACAAAACTTGTTTCAAGAATCATTTTTGCATTCCACACAAGTTCCATTCTCAAGCCAATAACCAAGCACCAAAATGATTAAAGTGTGTGAGGATCAAGTGTGCACAATACTAAGTTGAGATTATGCAAAACTTGGTTTTGAATGAGATTCCATATGCTTGACTTCATACTCCCACTAGTTCAACTCCAAGATGCATGCTAAGATCAAGTAGGTCTTTATTTAGGCTTGTAATGGGGCTAATGGTGAATGGCTAACAATGGAAGGGGTATGGAAATAAACAAAGGAAAGAATTTCACATTTATTCACAATTGGGCTAGAAGAGATATGACATCTATAAACTAAGGAGAAATTTACAATGGAACACAAAGTAACACTCTAAAGAGGTGGGGGTTGAGTACAAACTTTCAACACAAAACTAGAATCAAGCTTCAAACTTTTATTCTTCTTCCTTTTCTTTTCATTTTTCTCATTTCATCTCTATTTTCAAGACTTTTTCTCAATTTTCTCATCATTTTTTTCTTTTCTTTATTTCAAAACAATAAACAAACAAACTTCCATGAACCAATACCCCCAACACTTAGACAAAATTATCAAGAGGATTGCTAGGAAACAAACTCCAATAAAAGTCTCTTCTATGAAAAAGAAAAAATGCTCCATTCTCTCAAGGGTGGAGGGAAACATTTTTGGCTAAGGGTTGAAGGTTAAAAGATGAGGGTTAACACAAGGAAAAACAATCACAAAGAGGGGACAAGTGCTTAACACTTATTAAACAAACACAAAAGGCTCAACGGGACAACTAGCGGTAAAGACATGTGTAAAGAGTAGGCTTGAAAGTCTCGGGCTAAACAAAAATGGCCTAAATCATTTCTTAAACATACAAATCATTGACCGAGCCCTCGTTTTGCTCCCTTGGGTTCCCTCCCCGATCGTGTGGTGCACTGACGGGTTAGGTTCGTCATCCTCCTCCTGACCCTCATTTCCCTCCAGACCTCCACAATCTTGCATTGCCCGTTTGTTCTGAGCTTCTTGTTGGAGATGTCTAATTGGTCGACCAATTCTCTTCGCTCTTCCTTGGGTTTGAGGCAAATTTCTTCGAGGGTGAGGTAATGTCCTCCTTCAGTGTAGTAGATATCATCTGCGGTGGATGGTTCTGGGCATTAAAGACCATTGCCATTTGCGGTCTTGACCTCGGTGTGGCTTAGGTCCACCCCCTTTTTCTCCATGATCCAACTTAGGATCATCCTGTAGGGTAGGCTAAAGTCGGTTGCTGTTTTGCAAAAACTCCATGTGTTTTAACATGAGGGCCGCGTAGGTTGATTTTTGATTCTGTGTTTCAAGAGATAGGCACAAAGGTTCACTTTAAACTCCCGACGTCCTTGCTCTTATTGTTCGTGGGCAAGAGGCTATCAGTTACAATCATAACCAATACCTTTTGCTCTGCCGATAGCCACTTCCTATTCGGTCGCGTGGCCGAGGTGAATCATTCCTCTTTTCCCGAGTAGGTACCCGAGATAGTCTTTGGTTACCCCGCTGTTTTGCGGGTATCAATCCAACCCTTTTGTCGGCGTCGTAAGGTCCTGGACACCACCAGCGGTGGTCAACGGCAAAGATCGGGGCCAAACGGCAGTTCGGAGGGAGAATGGCGAGTGGCCGCCGACCGGGGGGGGGGAGGCGTAGGCGGAGCACCGGGGGGGGGGTCGACTAGAGGGGGATAGGGAAGGCGTTGCAACCACAGGCGGAGCTGACGTAGTCTAGCTGTATCCCCTCTGATGGGATGGGGAGAGACGGAGCCAAACAGATCCTAGGCCTATGGTGGGGGAAAGTTCCCAAGAGCAACCAAGACGCGAGAAAAATGGAGTTGGTGACTGGGGCCCAAGAGGCATGTGTCCGTACCTGTATGTCCAGATGATCTGGACCACTATCACACACTAGTTGGTATGAGAGCGGGAGCGCAGCACGGAGTGGAGGGCCGAGGAGCGGGGAGGTAAGGAGGGGGGGGACGAGGGTTTAGGGGTGCGGCGGCGAAGAGCCAAGTGCGGCGAGGTGTTAGAAGCACCATTCCACCAGGCGCGAGCTGATGCCGGCCGATGATTGAGATTCCATGTTTAACAAATGCATAAGAGCCAATGTGCCTAATATATTTTCCTAAAATTATACTCATTTGTGAGAAGTTACTATATGTGAGACGGGTGAGAAGTGGACGGCGGAATCCTGTTATCGAGGGCGGTCTTGAGGCAATGCAGAAGAGAGGGGGAGCGATGTCCTGTGGCTTATAGGTTACTTTTGAGAGGCAGAATATCACTAAGTGGCGACAGAGTTGTATGGTGAAAACCAATATCGAGGCAGCCGTTTCAGTGTGTGGTCGATATGTTAGAGGAGTTGGTGGTTGCGGGACGTGCATTCCGAGAGAAAGAAGGGTCAGACAGTTGTAGCAGGCGGCCACGGGATGGATAAGTGGAAGCGTCTAGCACGCTTGCACGGTCGTCGGAATGTGCGTTTACAAAGGATAGTGGGGATTGACTGCGTCACTGGCAGAACATGGTGCTGTCGGAGCGTTTTGGTGGTGGGGAAGAGGTCGATGCAATGGAACAAAGAGGAGCAGTGAGGTGGAAGGAGGTATGTGCGAAGAAAGGAAGAAGAAGTAAGAGAAGAAGGGATTCATGATATGGGAATTTTGTGGGGTTTTAGGGATTTGTAGGGGTTTAGCAACGGGAAATTGAGTGTTCCCATGAGGTTTCAAGAAACACTCATGGTTGCTAGTCGTGGGTTCAAGGTTTTGTATCTCATTTAATGTGGGAGTAGGTCTAGGGTTCCATTCCCAATGCTAGTATTAGTCTTCTGTGATAGTGTGGTGGTCCTTGGGTCTTTTTCCTGGCTTTAGTGATGGAAAAGGCTTTTGGCTAGTTTTATAACTTTAGTTTCACCCCGAAGGAATTGAATTCGATCAAAGCCTTTATTTATAATTTATTTATAATAATTTTCGAAATAACCGAGCTAGTAAGTAGTTCTACGACCAGGACTATGTGGTCTAATGGTATCCGAGTTGAAGTAAGTGAGAAAGTATTCATGAACAGATACTACAATGGTAATAGAGAGCTAACATTCAAAAAAAAAAAGTAAGTAGTTCTACGAAGGGGGTGTTTACAAGGAGTTTGACGGCCTATTCTTAGACAGAATCCGTTTTCTTGATCTTCTTCAGTGGGGTTTGCGTGGTCCTCGTCTTCTGGGGTTAGGTTTCCCTCCTCGAGATTGTCCTCGTTCCCGAGGTCGGCTTGAGTGCGGCTCATGACGAATATTTTCCCGGGAGCGCCGTAGTTTTCTTGCCCGTGAGCGGTGCCCCCGTGTTGACCCATGGTGGTGGGGCGTGCCTTTGGGGTTGAGTGCACTGGAAGGCCTTGTGTCCATCTTCACTGCAGTTGAAGCATCGCCAAGGATTGCCCATTGCAGTCCTTACCTCTATGGCTTTTGTTGCATTTCGGGCAAGGGAAGCTCCTTGTGTTAACTTCGTTGTTCCCTAGGGGCGGCCTTTGGTTGGTCAGATTGTTCGGTTTTGTGTTGGTGTCGTTTCTCGTTCTTTTTACCGGTGGTGTCCACCTCTGGTGTTTCTCTTTCGTATCTGCTCCTGAACCCCACGTTGGAGGAGTTAGATTTGATAGAGATTTGCGGCACTGGAGTAAGCCTCGTTGAGGGTTCGGGGTCTGCTTACCACTAGTGCTTTTCGGGCTTCGAAGTTGAGGCCCGACACAAATTTCTCTATTTTGGTTACCTCGGTGGGGACTAATTCTGGGTGCGAAAGCGTGCTAGTTCGAGGAATCGATTTAATGGATTCCATGGACAGTAGCCGTTCCCTTGTTTCAGATGGGAGCGAACTCTTCGAGTTGAACAGTGCGCATAGCCTTCTACGTGGGTATGAAGTAAGTAGCATCGTTCTCGTAATCGCCGTTTGCTGAGAGAAGGCACACCCTTTACCGCGGACAGATAGCCATCGTGGACGCAGTATTTGTTATTGGTAGTGGCCCCTCCATTGGATCCACCAGAGGAGGCTCGGGCCTGCATCGTGTGGAACCCTAGTATGGAGCAGAACCGTCCGAGTGTTGAACTCATCTCACAAGAAACAAATTTTTGTTAATCAAAACTACACATCGTTGTCGTTAGTAAAGCGATAAACTGCACTAATCGGAACTTAAAATTAGGACACATGTAGGATTTGTGACATTGACAAAAACTTTTTGACCGAGATGGGATTAACGGTAATGGTATGGCTATAGTGAAAACACCGAAACTGGTACCAATTTTCCGATTTTGAGAACACTCACCAGTGTAAGTTCAGAGTGGTCCGATCATCTTTTCATCCGGAGGTTGCGTGCCGATGTCAGCCCACGGGTATCGCAAATCCAACATCAGACGTCATGTTTGCGCCATTTCTCGCTGATACCGCGACGTCTTTGGTGGACCGGCCGGGCTGTTTTCAATGTGTATCCGTTTATAACAGTACATGGTCGTGTGCATGGGCCGCGACCAGATTGACATTCTCAGACGCCACCTGCTACCTTGTCGGCCCTGATTGCTTCTGCCACGATTCTGTTCAGCACCCTTACCACCTGAGTGCGCCCGACAAACTGATCATTTGCGGTGGCGACCACGTCCGCGTAAACGCCCTGGGGAACCGCTGCCAGCCGCGGTGTTTGCCACAGCAATCATCCTCGTGGTATGAATCCTGGCCTGGAGGAAAATACGATTAAGCTTGATAGCGAGACTGTCGCGCCAGACGCGGGGTGAGGAGTTAGCATTCGTATCCGAAAACTTTTTTTTTTCGTCTGATACCCCCCGGAGAACTACTGATTATGCTCGTCGGCGAAAGAGCCTGCCGGCGAGAGACACGCTTCAGGCGATCATCTGGCTTTTGCCAGTACTCGCCGGAGAGCCGTGGCCTTGTCGAAGAGTCTAAACTGCCGAGTAGGCTCATGGCATGCGAGCACGATTGGAGATGCGCATGTCACTGCTGATCTGCGTCCAAACCTCCCTGAGACGTTCTTGCCGATATTCAAGGTGCCATAACCTGTCGATAAGAGGAGCAGATTTGTGGAGAGTATTGCTTGGTCCTGGCTGGATCCATGCTTCATATGCCGGTGTTGCAGTGGTTTGTGTCGTGGTAGTGGAGTGCCGATGGGGAGGAGATGACGACGGTCGCTGGAGGAAGGGATAGACCGTCGTGTACTAATAGGCCTTGGCGCGGAGAAGGCATAAATTGAATGCGCAATAAGAGGGTTAATCCTCATTGTAGCAGGTGGGCACGAAATGGTGAGCGCCCGTGAGGGAGTTGACGGTACCGGAGGTACGCGTGAGGTGGTGGTGATGGTGCGTTCGCGGATGAAGACGCCATCGGATGATGTGGGGATAGTGTATGGTGAACGAAAGGAAAAGAGGAACGAACCTTCGGCTTCTGATACCAGATTAGATTATGGAATGCGAGAACCAATTCAATTCAACTCAGACAAAGAATGAGAGTCCTATACACAACACTCCTACTCTGTAGCCTAAAGCTAATCAGACTAAATCTCTACCACAAATACAAACATATACAGTATAAAATAAATACAATTATTTATATTACTAACAAGGAAAATACACACAAGAAAACAGAGGAAATTAGGTACGATCACCAAACACACCATTAGGTGTGAGTAAATACACCATACACTGTTCAGGAATACACCATTGGGGGTGGTGAGGTATATGGTGTATTTTTTTTGGGTCTGTTGTGTATTTTTGATGTTTTATTACTTTCATTGTGGTGTGTTTTCCTTTAATCTGTTGGTGACATATTGTTAACATCTGTTGGTGTATCTTATGAAATTCCGTCCTCACCACCGCACGGGAAAGACCCCGCCGCATTTGAACTTTCTTCTCTCTCTCCTCTCTCTCTCTCCTTCTCTCTCTCTCTATTATATTATATATATTATATATATATATATATTATATATATGTACATATATATATACATATATATATATATACATATTATACATATATATATATATATATATATATATATATATATATTATATATATATATATATATATAATATTATCATAATCATATCATTTATATTATATTATTTTTACTTTATTATAAGGGCATTATGTCTTAAACTATTTTCTATTCCTTTAACCAACCAAACACTGGAATACAATTACTAAAGTCTATTCCTTCAGCCAACCAAACAACATAATACAATTCCTATTCTATTTCTTACCTATTTCATTCCTGTGGAATAGCATTCTTATTCCCTCCAATTTTTATTCCGTTAACGAAACGTGCTGTAAGTTTCAACACTACTAACATTAATCACTAATCGCACCACACATTAAGCACAAACCCTACGCACATTAAAGCACAAACTCCACTCACATTAAGAACAAATCTCACGTACCTTAAGCACAAAAATCCACACTTTAAGTTTTAACAACTACTCACGTTAAGCACACCAACGTACATTAAGCACAAAACTCACGCACCTTATGCACAACCTCACGCATCTTATATTGAAACTCACGCACATTAATCATAGATCCGCTCACCTTTAATTTTGACCAAGATGCAAAATTTACAAAATTGTCAACGTGTTTTTTTTTTTTTTTTTTTTTTTTAAATTTTGGCAATCCTGGACGTTGATTTAAGCGATAATGAATGGCCCATATTAACTGCACAACCGCACCTGGGCACCCTAACCAGAACAATATATTATATATATTATATATATATATATATATATTATATATAATATATATATAATATATATATATATTTATATATAGTATATATATATATATATATATATATATATATATTATATATATATGTATATAGGGACACTCAGGTGCGAATAAGTGCCCAAGAAGAAATGCAACGAATCAGCGCGCGACACGTGTCCAATCTAATAACTTAAAAAAAACGCTGTGCATTTTCGTAAATAATTGAACATCGAAGTGCAAAGTAAAATCTCTTATAAGTGCACCTATTTTCACTATAAGTGCATGTAATTTTGCCTTGTTAGCATTCACTTTCCGCAACCATTCATGCACATGGGTGTGCTTATAACTATATGTGCAACTATTTATAACTATACTACTTATAACTAAGGTGCACCTACTTTCACCTATAAGTGCATGTAATTTTGCTTGTTAACATTCATTGATCTGAGTTCGCGGGTAGTAATACTCTGAAAACCACTCGCAAACATTCATTCACCTAGATGCAACTACTTATACCTATGTGTGCAACTACTTAAACTATAGGTGCTACTACTATAAACATTACAAAATACATTTTACTTGCACTTCGATGTTCAAGGTGATTTACAAAAT
>VALG01007350.1:0-19838 GCA_009835305.1 Ipomoea purpurea | reverse complement strand
GCTGTCAACAACGGAGAATTATAATTCTAGCTACTTGATCATCTGAACCAGTTAACTTTTGTTTTTTTTGAAACGTGCTGCACAGTCTAAGTTAGCTAACGTTCAAGAAATCAAGGCTGAAAGGGGCACGTCACCCTTCATTTCTCTAGCTTTAGTAACGCGAAATCAAGGAGGAGCATCCACCTAGCAGCTTCACAATGTCAGCGTGACTCGATCTTACATCCTTAATAATATAAAAAATAACCGATAAAAGTAACCACGAAATGAGAAAGGAGCATCCAGTGTACCCAGCAGCTTCACAACGTCAGCGTGACAGTAATATAAATAATATCGGATAAAAGTAATTACGGAATGAAAAAAAAGGTACTCAAAACCCTCAGATCCACAGACATACATATGTCTTTTTTTTTTTTCTTTTTTTTTTTTAATAAATGTTTAACATTGCGTGACGAGTTTATTCTAGTAATATTTAAAGTAACTTTACAACGTTACTATGACTTGATCTAATGTCTTCAATAATAAAATAATAACGGATAAAAGTAAATAAGAAATGAAAAAAGGTATTGAAAAACCCTCAGATCCATTGATAGTCTGATACACATATTTTTAAAAAATATATTTAACCTTGCGTGATGAGTTTATTCTAGTAAATTTTTTTTTTTTTTGAAAGAATTCCAGTAAGATTTAAAATTAATGATTGAATATATCCTAAAAGAACCATGCTTAAAGACGATGTCCCAACTAAAAAATCTAATTCGATAATTGAACAATTGTAAAAGATCAAGTGTTATACACATATTTTTAAAAATATTTTAACCCTGCGTAACGAGTTTGATTTTAGTAAGATTTAAAGGTCAATGATTAAATAGATCGTAACAAAACTTATACTTAGGCTCTGTTTTGACACAATTTATTTAAGAGTTTATAGCTTATTTTAAACTACTAATAAACTATAACAGGGTGTGTTTTGGTTGGAGGGATTTTAAATTCCCTTCCCACTTAATTCCCACCTAATTCCAAAGGTCATTTAAATTCCGTAGTTTGGTTGGAGGGAATTGCAATTCCATGGAATTGCAATTCCCCCATTTTCATGGAATTAAAATACCATGTCCCCCTGGTATTTTAATTCCTGGAAAAAAAGATAGTGATGAGTCAAAATTACCCCTTCCTTTTTTAAACTTAAATTAATGTCTAACAACAATAATGAACATTTTGGACTTATACACTTATTCCCTTTCAATTTCCCATGTGATACCAAACATTGGGAATTGAAAATTCCCAGTAATTTTATTCCTGTCAACCAAACACTGGAATTTAAATTCCCACTTTATTCCCCAGTAATTCAACTCCCATGGAATTACAATTCCTTTCCACATAATTCCTCCCCTCCAACCAAAGCCCTGTAAGTTCTGTTGGGCTAATGTTTCCAAAATAAGCTTCTAGCTTCTTAACTTTTCTTTATCTTTATTATTTAAAGAAATGCATAATTTACCCTTCCCAATTAAAACTTTTTTCTCTCTTTTTATCCGCAACTTCACCCGCAAATATAATAATCAATAATAATAATAATAATAATATAAATATAATATATTATTATATTATTATATTATTATTATTATTATATTTATTATTATTATTATTATTATATTTGCAACAATATTACTACTTCATTATGAGATGTTAGATTTAGATCATGATTATGGCTAATAGTTTTATTTTAAAATGTTAATGTTAATTTTTTTAAAGACAAAATGTTAAATTTTAATATGTAAACAAACTAATTTAAATTTTATGAAGATGTCCTTTTAGTCTTTTTACATTTATCATCTTATAAAAAACTAATTTTACCAAACACTTTCAATCATAACAGCTAACTTAACAGCTCTTCAGTTTTCAGCCTCTGAGCTAATAACTTTTCAACTTTCGGCTCGTAGCTTATAGTTTTTCAGCTAAGTTTGACAAAAAAGCTTAAAAATGTCCCAACTAAAAAATCTAATTCAGTAATTGAATATAACATATTTTAAAAAAATATATTAACCTTGCGTTAAAGAGTTTATCCTAGTAAGATTTAAAGTTAATGATTGAATAGATCCTAACAGAACCTTACTTAAAAGATGTCGCAACTAAAAAATCTAATTCCATAATTGAACAATAACTGAGTTAGTACCTAGGGATTGCATAGTAGTGATTAAGCAGGCTTTTTATACTTTTATACGGAGTACTATATTATGTACAAGTATGCATGCAAGCAAGGAGATTTATGCAGATAATATAAACCTTTGTTAATAGTGATTAGCACCCATAATCTTAATTCTAAACACACCGCCATTTCTGTTACCTAGTTCTCCTCGCCCCTTAAACGTCAGTCGTCACCGCCCTTGAACGGCGCCTGATAACGCCAAAACCCTTCATGCATGTATATATTACTCCCCGCCGATGGATCCATATATGCCATCATATATATATGTATATGCATATATATACATCATCTTCTTCATGGATGATGATGATGTAACAATAGATATATACTAGTCATCATCATCTTTACTCTTTCAACCTCCAACCTTCCCATCTATAACACCGCACGAACTCCATTAATTGTTCTCCAGATTCATTTAATACTCTCTCCATTCTACCACCCAGGATGGAGTAGAAAACGTTAGTTGCAGCAAAAAGTTTTTATATTTGAAGATTAAGATAAAGTATAATGGGGAGAGTGAAGCTTCAGATCAAGAGGATCGAGAATAACACTAACAGGGCAGGTCACTTTCTCCAAGAGAGAAAATGGTCTGGCTCAAAGAAAGCTTACGAGCTTTCGGTTTCTGTGTTGATGTTGATGTCGCTGTCATTATGTTCTCTCCTTCCGCGGTAGGCTAAGCACTTTCGCTGAAGCACAAAAAGGTTTAATTTCTCGCTTTAATTTGTCTGTTCTGATGTATGAACTTAATCAGTTAATCTGCAGCTTTAATGGAGGTTTTTCTGGTTTGTTTGGTGTTGTCAGTATGGAAGACATTATCATGCGATTCGTGAATCTTCCGGAACAGGGGAAAGAGGACGCGGTAAGAATTATTTATTTCAATTCTCAGAAATTGAATCATAGTAATTAACCATCGTTTCAAGAAAAGTATATTAATGATGTTCATTGAATCTTGAATCTCCTTTGGATGCGCTGTTTGTAAGTCTGCAAAACCAAGATAGCGGTACCGTACAACTACATTCTTCTTTTTTTCATTTAATGTTGCTTTAATTTAATTTCTAGTTGTGTATATATGGAAGCTTCTTCAATTCATTAATGGCGGATATATTGAATCAACTGTACTTGCAGTATCTGAGAAGGGTTCTTTGAGAAGCTGAAAAATGAATCATCAGATCATTGCAGCCGCCATTAGGGTATAACATTATTCTTGATCTTCAATTCTCTGATTTTGAAAGCATCAAGAAACTACTTGGGATTTCTTTGGTTAATCTGAAAGATGAAAACTTTAATTTGTTTTGTGTTGATGTCTATACAGGCCCAGTGAATGGTGCTAATGATTCTCAAATCGCGGTAAGATTTTCCATTTCTGGGAACTTTATGACTGGAAGTTATGGTGTATTTACTGTGTTTTTTTTTCCGGCAGGAAATTCAACACAAGCTTGAGCAATGCCGGTCTCGACTGGAAGAAGTGGAGCAGCACCTGCTGTAATTAGCAGCCTTTAATTAGGGTTCATTTAGTTTAATTATGGGTGGATTATTTAGGTAATATAATGATGGTTAATACGAGTGCAGAGTTTATGAATGCGATCCCGGCGAAATCACGACGCTGTACGAGCGCAGTATCGGGAGAGAATTTTCGAGCAAAACCTCAACCTAGTACGACAGCGCAAGGTTAGTGTTGTCTGTCTGTCCGTGTAATAATGTTTAGATTCCATTCTTTCCAAAATGTTAAATCCCCAACCTGAGGTCCCACACCTCGACCGACAGAGCATCGGGAAAGAGATAAATTATAGTAATTTATCTAAACTCAGATGCTAGATCTTTGTTTACAGCATACAAGGAACCTCTCAATTTGAGAAATTGTTCTGACTGTCGCTGGTGAGACTCGATCTCTAATTATTCTTCCCAAACTTCACGTGACCAATTGAGCTGCCTATACGGACATAATGTTTAGATTCCATGTTGCCGCCACTGTTAGCTCAATTGGTTCTTAAGTAAAGCAAGAGTACAATATGAGAGTAACTCGGCCTCTCGTCTAATAGACAGTTGAATCACGGTAATTTATCATATATATTTACAAACTCTGATGGATTGGGGTGTGAAAGCTCTAGCTGGAAGGGAATTTCGCCTGGTAATTAATTAGATGCTATTTTGGAGGTGGATAATTGTCTGAATTTGTTGTTGATGTGATGATGAAACAGCAAATTCTGGAGGAGAAGTTTAATAATCCCATTCCCGACACACAAGCACCTTCAGAGGTATGTATATATGTATTATGAAATTAAAACTAATTAACAGAAGATTTTGAAGATGACAGACAGACATTAATTAATTAACCAAATATAATGTATGATTTTGTCTGCAGCAGCTGAATCTGGGTTTGGAGACGGCGATGAACACCACTGATTTTGCTCTCATGGATAACTGGCTTCCAGCTGACAGAGACTCACATTCCCAGATCTTCAACTTTCTTGATCCCAATGGCTTTTTTCCTCACAGGTATATACTAAAAAAAGTACACAGTAAATTAAAACCCCTTAAAAAGAGGCCGGAGTTGTCTGATCTGATCTGATTCCGGTTTTCTGACAGAAATGAAACGGGACCCGTTCACCACCCCATGGTGGCGCCGCCACCTTTGCCGCTGCTTCACGTGGAAAACGTGCCGCCAGCTGACCATCGCGTCACTTCAAGAGCGGAGGATGATATGCCACGCCCCGGCGACTTGTTTGGACCAATCATCGACGTCAATGTTTCGCCGTGGACACAATACGGCGGCGCACCAGGTTTAATTTTCCGTCAGTCCATCTTTTTTTTTTTTTTTAGTTTGAGACATCCTTAAATTTGTTTGTTTGTTATGGTTTTAGCGGCGAACGTTCCATTGCCGTCGACATACCCGAGAGATCGAGCGATTCTTGAAGCATGGATAGCGCAGTTTAGCACCCCACCACTCAATCAAGATCATATATGAGTGGGATCGGAGAACAGAAGATCATATATGAGCTACCGGCGGCTGGCTAGTATATATGAGAATTTTCTGAAATAATAATGTTCTTCTCTAAAAATAAAAAATGGGGTTATTTTATGATTGAATAAATACATACATTAAATTAAATAAATGGAATAGTATATGATAGTATTAAGGTGGGAATGAAAGGTGTTTGGGACCTTGAGGAGCTTTTTATAATAGTAATAATGTTTAATTTATTGGTGTAGTTTTCATATATTGATAATATGTATGTATTACTGTTTTTCCCGTGTTTTATTTATTTTTTAAAGAATATATAGAAGAATTTCATTTGTTTCTTTATTGGTTTTGAGCCATTTAGTTTGCTTGCATTGAGGTGTTTAATTTTGTTGTGGGGGGTTTGAAATTTGGCAAAACGATATAAATTCACATTCACTGTATAATATGATGATGTATATTTAATAAATTTTGTTGATATTATAATAGTCTGTAAATTATATATGAAATATAAATTACATAAGAAAAATTAATTATGTGTAACGAACTTGATCTAAGACTCGGACCATATACACCAGCTATAAAGAATGGATAGGGTTGCATCAACTTAGTAAGTTTAACATTCACATGTTGCACATCATTGATTTACTATTATGGGCTAGGCCGGTTGGTTCATCATTGATTTGAAATATTTGATACATACATGACTTCAATTTTATGTAAGCACATCAATTGATAGGCATCACTACTAGAAATTGGGAGTTTTGTTATAAATGATAATTTTAGGTGGATTGATGTTTCTTGTGAAATGCATTAACAAGGAGTGATTGTTAGACAAAAGTCTTGAGAATTTTCAATTATTATGATGATACACATAATGATTTAATTTCCTTTGACTATTTATTATTCAACTACTAGCGATTGATATTTTAAAATCATAAAGAATGAATAAAATTTAATAAAAAATAGTCAAATTAATTTTAAAGTGAGAATAATTATATTTAGAATTTCATCACGAAATTGTAGTATGTATACATATAATGATTTAAAACAATACACATATTATACTAGAGTATCCACCATGGCTAGGGTATTTATTTCACCAATTATAATATCATAAACTAAGATCCACCATATGCATTGTGGATAATAGTCGATATTATATATGTAGTTCACAATTAAGTACATTTAACATATGCATAATATATTTATTGAAGGTACATATATAATATGTTAATACCAACTTATTATCCAAGGCGTTATTAGCAAAATTGGATGAGTGCTCATTAGACAAATTAAAAGCCGATGATATTCATCAGTCATCCGTGGTCGTTACACATGATTTAGGTTTTCATTTGTTGTTTTTTTATCCAATCACCAATAATTGATATTTTCAACTCAAATAATAAAGAGAATGAATATCTAAAAGAATGTAAAATTTTGTGAGCTGAGAATAATTATATTATGACTTTCATCATGAATTTTGTAATGTATGTATATATATTTTTTTTTGAATGCTACTAGCTCTATTACATTGTAGTATCTATTCATATACTTTCTCAACCTACTGAAACACAAAGAGCCAATAACGCCCCCATTGAGGCTCGAACTCACAACCTTCCAAATGGAAGTCCAACCCGGGTACCATTAGACCATATAGTCCTGGTAATGTATTGTATATATAATCATCTAAAAATTACACATTTGCATTAAAGTACCCACAATGAATATGATATATTTTCCCTCCATAACATCACTCATATCAGTATCGTCCCACGACAATTAATTATATTATAACCACTTTACTACACATATAAGCACAAATATAGCACACTCTTGTTGGGTTTGAGGTGTAATGTATTCTCTTTGTAATTTTCATTTTCTACAAGTGTTGAAGAATCAACGTAATGCAACCCTGACACTGGATCTCCTATCCCATAAGTATTGGGATCAGGTACAATTGTACAAATGACCCCCCTGGCCCCCTAGTGAATATTAAATATTAAATTCATTAAGACTTATTGCGCTGTCTCTCTCTATATATATATATATATACTTCGAATTAACAAATATTGTGCACTTGAAAGGCAAAATTATGCGCTCAAAGGCACAAATATGTGCAATCGAATCAATTTATGGTACAAAAAATGAAAGTTATTCAACTTAAGTATTATTGAAGTAATTAGCCATACAAATCGTTTGTCAATCTCACAAATTTCATTGAAAATTTAGTTATAGATTATTGAAAATGTGACAAAACATATAATAAACACTTGTCCATAATTGTGCACTTGAATGGCAAAATTATGCACTCGAAGGCATAAATATATTTAACCGAAGCAATTTATGGTATCAAAAGGAAAAATTATTCAACTTAAGTGCTATTGAAGCAATTGACCATACAAATTGTTTGTAAATCTCACAAATTCCATTAGAAATTTAGTTATAGATTATTGAAATAAATGCAAAACATATTATAAACATTGACCCACAAATATGCAATTGAATGCACAAAAATGTACACTTAAACGTACAAAAATATGCATTTAAAGACCAAATGGAGGACTAAGTACTAAAATAAAACATATGCACTGAAGAGGAAAATGTGTACTTAAAAAGAAAAAAATATGTATTAAAAGAAAAAAAACATGTAAACTTACCTACTTAAAATTAAAACAATGCCAGCACATATTTTTGTAATTCATTATCATTTTAGGCTGCATCTATGATAGAGATTTAACCATATTTTTTTCCATAAAAGCATTGATTCGCATGATCCGTAATCTTATATCATAAGTATTAGTGTATTACCAAAGAAGAACATATAGAGCCTTAAATACAGACGAAATGATGAGTAATTAAATCATTAGCAAAGATGTGAAATTCGCTGGCAGGGGATTAAACGAACGGCAAATGGAGGGAAAAGAATCAAAAGATCGAATTTGAAGAAAACATTAAATTTTCATTTGACCCAAATCCGAAACTCAGCGAAAAGAATCACGAAAACGCCAGCGCGCTAAAATTATGAAACCAAAAAAATTTCAAAGAATTGCCTGACGCTTGACTATATAGTATATACACTCCAGGGAATTCCCTTTTTTGTTTTTTTTTACAGTATTCATCTCTCTCTTCAGTCTTCACCCATCCTTTGTGTTTAGTACTGCTGCTCTGTGAAGGGTGAAGATGAGAGCAATGGCGGACAAAGAGAACTGCACGAGAGTGACGCGGCTGTCGAAGAAGAGGGCGGCGGAGTCGATGGCGGCTCAGCTGCAGCAGCAGAGCAAGAAAAGAGTGGTTTTGGGGGAGATTACGAGCGTCCCAAATGTGGGTCTGAGTCAGATTTCGGAACACCAGAAACCCAAGCCCAGGCGGGCTAAGAGGAAGGTTTTGAAGGCCGTGGGTAAAGGGGTGACGGAGAAGGGGAAACATGAGGATACTGGAATCGATATTGATGCGAAATCTGACGACCCACAGATGTGCGCCGCCTATGTTTCTGAGATTTATGAGTATATGCGCCAAATGGAGGTGAATCTTAAGCTTTTTATCCATTCCTTTGAACTTTATTCTAAATGCTTTGATTCTGTACGATAAGAAATGGATTAATGTTGCTTGAAATATTGCCTAATTTGCTTCTGGGATGAATGATTTGATGTTATAGGGTCATTAGATATTAATCAATTGATTTTGTGTAGATATTAATCTGAATTTTTGTCTCGTAATCATTTAATTTGTTGTGATTTAATATAAGACTGTGATACGGGTGGTTTTAGCTAATTAGGGTTTTGTTATTTAGTTGCAACAGAAAAGCAGACCATTGCCTGATTACATTGAGAAAGTTCAGAAAGATTTGAGTGCAAATATGAGAGGAATCTTGGTAGATTGGTTGATTGAAGTTGCAGAGGAATATGTACTCTTTCCAGATACTCTTTATCTAGCTGTTTCCTATATTGATAGATTCTTGTCCACAAATGTTCTTACCCGGCAAAAGCTTCAGCTTTTGGGTGTTTCTTCCATGCTTATTGCCTCGTAAGCACAGAGTTCTACATTAAGATTGTTTTTCCCATAATTGTTTGATTTCGACGAATGTTTTGCTTATGATATGTCATTTTGTTTGTCATATACAGGAAGTATGAAGAGATCAGTCCTCGCAATGTCGAAGAGTTCTGTTACATTACAGATAACAGCTATACCAAAGATGAAGTGGTAGAAATGGAGGCAGATGTGCTCAAATCGCTCAAGTTTGAATTGGGTAGTCCCACAATCAAGACGTTTCTTAGGTAGAATGCAATCCTTATATTTTTGTGTGCTTGGATTTTTACAAAGTTTTTTTTTGGCTTATTAATTAATAATGAAGAGCTATTTAGGTGATGTGCTTGTATTTTTTTTCTCTTTTTTCTTTTATGTAGAAGGTTTACCCGAGTTTCTCAAGAAGACTATAAAGTAAGTTGGCAAACTATCAACTCAACTCGATCTGATTTTGCAGTAGCCATTTCAATATATGCCTGAACTAATCTGTATTCTGTTTTGCCTTACAGACTGCAAAATTGCAATTAGAGTTCTTGGGCTACTACTTGGCCGAATTGAGTTTGTTGGATTACAGCTGCCTTAAATTCTTGCCTTCCTTGGTAGCTGCTGCGGTTATATTCCTTTCCCGGTTTACTCTTCAACCAAACCTGCATCCCTGGGTAAGGAAACGGTTTCAAATGTTTTTGGGATAAATACACATGATTCATCTGTTCATGTGTTAATTTCGATCTTCCTTATCACAGAACAAAGCACTCCAACAATATTCGGGATATAAACCATCTTCTTTGAAGGAATGCGTTCTGATAATACATGACTTGCAATTAAGTAGAAGAGGAAGTGTTTTGATATCTACAAGGGAGAAATACAAGCAACACAAGGTGTGCGTGTATGACAATACGTAATTTCTTATTCTGCTTTAAGTAGTTATATAGCAACGTTTTCTGATTACCCGGTGTTTTGTAACAGTTCAAATGTGTATCAACGCTCTCATCCCCACCCGAGATACCAGACTCCTATTTCGAAGATGTGATTGTACAATGAGTGATTGTGTGACAACTTAGCTTAGATGGTGAAGCTCCATTAACCCAGAAGTACAAATGTTTGTTCTAGCCTGTATATCACCCGATGCCTTATTGGTACGCAAGATTGGTGTATCTTGTATCTGTTTGAATTGCTGACTTAGACAAGTGTGTTTACCCTTGCTGAATTCATGTAACTTTTGGAAAGTCGAGAATTCTTGACTTGGAATTTTGATGTAATGCAAACTTAGCGGATTTTACATAGAGGTTGCGAATTGTGTATAACAGACTAACCATTGATGCTTGTAATTATCATTTTGACAAAACTTCTGCCTTCTTATTGGAGTTTCTTGCTTTGATATTTGGTTGGTTACTTCTAATAGCTAAGTTGTTTATAAATGAACCCAATTAGGGGTATTTATACCATTCTACCTCCCTAATGGATGGTGCAGATCTACTAGGTCGTGTGACCAAGAATTAATATCTAGAATCCTCTCTATATCTCTATACAACTCTAAGGTTCTGCAATATTCCATTCACTTCTACAACTACTTGTGTTATTACTTATTATAATGAACATTTAGATAGAATCTTGATGAGCAATTAAGCAACAGTCAATGAAAATGGCTGGGTTGACATTTCCAAGGGACTTTGTTCACAGTCTCAGCTCCTCAAAAATTCCACACCAAGCTTTCTCAATTGTCTTACATAAGGACAGAATAAGTCAAGATTGAAGAACAACAGCCATAAAGTGTACACTTATTTACCTGAATTTAGGCTAAAAGGTGAGCTTAGTTTAAGGACTAAAAGCTAACTAGATGGCAAAAAGTGGATTGATGAAAAATCCTTAGTATATGAAGTTGGGTTTTACTTTTAAAAAATCCTTAGTTTATAAAGTTTGGTGTGTCCACTAGGTCTCAACACTCTCCCCACCTTTTTCCTTCTTTTCTTTCTTCTCTTCTACACCGGCCGGCCACTACCCATCTCAACAAATCCATTCTGCTTTACTAACCCCTTCCCCTTTATCTCCCATTCTGGACCCCAAAAAATCTGCATTTATTTCCTTCATATTCCACCATTTCCTTTTCGCTGAAACAAAAGTACCAACCTCGTCTCAGTTCCATATAACTTCTCAATATAATCTCTCTCTCTGGGCAGCAAAGAAAGATGAAGCTTGCATACAAGTTAATGGCGGCGTTAGTTTTTGTGTCCTGGCTGGTGGTTTCAGCTGCAGAGAGCGACGACGCAATGCTGGCTGTGGGGGAAAACGCGAAACCGACGACCCGTGGGAGAGTACCACACCGCCGTTATTCTCACCGCCGGCAACAGCAACATAAACGGCGACAGCAAGGTGGGATGAACGTACGGCGGCAGTCATCACCCAGCTCATCAGATGCGTTCTTGCCCAGCAAGAGGACTGTCCCAAACGCAGCCGACCCTCTGCATAACCGGTGAACACTCATATCGCGGTTAAGTTTCCGGTTTTCCGGCCATCTTGATCGGAGCGGCCAGGAGATACATTAAGAGAGAGGGTTGATACATTATCAATAATGTGAAAAGAAAAAGTGTGTTGAATGGCTTACTACCGGTTTGGGTTTTGAATGTTTTGTTCGGAAAAATTCTCTTCTCGGTCGTGTGTATGAAGCTTTTACAGGTCCTATGATTATTGTATGAATATCGATGATGAAGCCATGAAGATGATATTGAATTATATATATTTATTAATTGTTATATTGAATTATGTTGCATTAGTATTACCAGGTTAGTTTATTAACTATTCTGTTGAATTATGTTACACTAAGATTAGCAATTCCTTTATCAATTCTGTCTTTAAATAGTTATGATTAGATGTCTATATATCGTACAATATTTAGCAGTTCGTTTATCAACTGTTTCAATGTTTAAACAGTTATAATATATATAGGTGGGTGTATATGTAGAATAGCAATAATTTGAGGTGATGATAGTTTGATGTTGTTAAGGATGATGTTACATGAAGAAATGAAAGAAAAAAACAAGATTTGGAGGTTGCTTTAGGGCATTCAAATTTCAACAGCCACATTGTCTCATACCAAATATTCCATACATAAATTGACAGATTTGAGTACTTTTGAGGAAAATTTCAGTTTTCTAGCTCTACTTTTTTCACTTTTCGACTTTGGCTACTTTTTTTTTTTCTTCTTTTTTTCTTTATTGTCCATCTGAAATAGTCATAACTAATTGTGTCTTTTTGTCAATTAGTGCTTCTTACTACATAATCTATATATCGACTTTTCTATATTGTTATAATCTCAATATAAGATTAGCTGGTTATGTTTGGTAAAATTTATTTGAGAGGTTATAGTTAACATATTTTAAGCCACAAATAAACTATAAGCTATGTTTGATAAAATAGAAAGAACTTAAAATAAGTTAGTAGTTATTAGCTTTTAAACTTTAATAGTAAAACCCAAATGCAAGTTCTAGATAAGTTTTTGCTGAGTTGGAGGGTAGCGGAAAACAAAAAACAATTTTTTTTTAGGGTAACCGTTAGTTGGTAGACACCTTGAGGCGTGCTCTGGCACACTCACATGTAATTAATTTTATTTTATTTGATTTATTATTATTATATATACCATTTTTTTGCCAAAAGCAACATAAATTCATATTTAATAGTAACGCCCCGCCCTTCTCTCTCATCTCCTCTTCATATGTGCAAAAACTTACTAAAAACTCATTAAAAAAATTAGTTATGGTTACTCTAAATATATATAATATGCTTGGTTATACTAAATATTATTGGTACTAATGCAGATGATATGCTCTGTATAATAATTTTAATAGTAAATACTTTATATAATTAAAAATGATATACATGATATACTATCACATTATATATATATATATATAAAATCACTTATATTCATGAGAGTCTTGATTGCTAAAACTATTGTTTGATTTTTTATTTTTATTTTTAATATAAGAGAAAAGAAACACAAAACGATATGTCAAGCAAATGGAATAAAAGAAAAGATCAAAGTTGTAAGTGGTTAAATTCATGTCCCATCCGTGACAACATTTCCAAAACTAATAAAGATTAATTAGTTGGTTTCACTTTGTTACTTTTGTTCAAAAACGAATTATTTTTAATTTTAAATATTAATCATCATTATTAGTGAGCAATACATACATAACATTCTCTTGAAGTGATAGATATTATTATATTTATAAATATAGACGATTTTTCAATTCAGACATCCCAATATGTGGACTTATATAACTAGACTCCTTTCATTTAAAGTTTAAATCGACTGTTGAGAAAAACAGGATCAAAAGATCAAGAATAGAAAACGAAAAACGAAGAAGAAGAGTTTACGTGGTTCGGTCAAGAGTTTACGTCAATGAAAGAGAATGAAATTTTTTATTAATTGTGATAATAAAACATTCAGAGTTATAAACATCATATTTATAAATAATCCTAACGGTACATTTACAAAATTACTCTTTATCATACCACTATAGTGCTGCCCCCACACCCTGACACCCCTAACCCACCCAACACAACTGGCTCAGGTTTAAAACACCAAGACAAGTGATATTGCTCCGCTCCACTAACTCGCTATGCTCTAATAATTATCATCTTTCAGTGACATATGAAATATAAACAACACGACGTATTAAAGATAATGATTTTTTTAGGGGCAATACAACAAAACTAATAGTGGAGCGCCAGAGATTTTCGTCCCAAACATGTTAGATTTAGGCATGCTCCACTAGATCTATAATCTACTTATAATCTATTTGGCCATGTATTGTCAATGTACACCTGCTAATCATGCTTATATATTCTTATTAATCTTTTGAAAAGACAGCACGTCGAACAACGTTAATGATATCAAATGGATAAATAATGGTTGGTTGGTTATTATTGGATCATTAAAAAGTGGGTTTGAAAACCTTTGGGTCAGACTGGTCGCAAAAGCATGTAACCATAATAAGGTAGCATGGTAATTAGCAGTGTAATTAGTTGAGTAATAAGTACGTTTGTCTGATTGTCCTCCATCAGCTTTACAGCCGGATCTTAAAACTGGAAACCAACTCCATAATTAGTCCATTTTTATTAGGGTGCGACTGAAAGAACGATTAAAATAAATAGGATCATTTATCTTTTTTTATATTGAGAAATATTCTAAGTTACTATCTGATAGTGTGTATTGAGTAAATCGTATTAGGAAGATTTTGTGTAACGAGTTCAAATAAGAAAATATTGGCAAGAATTATATTTGTGATCTTTTGATATAAGAATCATGCTTCACCCATTTATCTATACATTTCGTGGTGAAAATTTAATATTTTCAATTAGTACAAAAGTGATCGAGAATTTAAGATTTGAGGTTAAAAATTAAATTTTTAAATACTTTTAGAACTCAAAAATTGTTCATTGTAATATCGATCACTAGAAAGGTTGTTCGAAGAAATTTTGGGGCGGCTCGGGTCAGAGGTGGGGGGCATTCCTTAGGGCTGGGATTCAGTACCTTTTTGGGTAAATTTTTGGGAGGCTAAGCACCTATGATAAACGAAAGCAACGGGGAAGAGGTAAGGCCGTAGGACTATAAGGTGAAATTGAACCCAACAATATAATGTCGGGGGATGTGGATAATTAGAAAATCACATAATCACAAATTTCAATCAAATGATAAGATTTGATGAGGAATCAGTGCAAGTGAGCTTGTGATATATCTCATTGTCATTCACTCTAATGAGTTCAACTTCACAGCTCGTTTTTTAAAGTGAGTTCGTGTTATTGACAAATGAAAAAAAACAAAATTTTTAGATATCTGAATAACAATTGACTAGTTGTCTAGCTTTGCCTAAAGTCCCTGATATATAATTAATTTTGAATTAAAATTCAAAATGGATTCAAATTCTATCTCAAAATCATTTTATTCTAATGTGGTGCCATCCACCCTATAAGATTGCATTTTTGTCATTGATTTCGTTGATGATTAGAAAGCATGCAAGAATTAGAGATCATCAGGAGTAGAAAGAGATAATAACAACCTGGCTGAAATCATTGACACTTAATAACTAATACTAGCCGGTGCTTGTGTCCATCTGGTATCGGAGTGCTCTCCCTATGTGAGGTTTAAGGGTTTCGCAGCTACTGTAGGCATTAGGTTGTGATGGGTATCCCCTTTTTATGATAAATTGATAAAAAAAGCACTGTAGGCAGTAGGTTGTGGATGGGTATCCCCCTCCTTTGTAATATAAAAAAAACCTTGAAATTGTACTATAAAACAAATCCTAGCGAAATGCGGATTGTTTTCTTGTTTTTTTTTTTTTTTTTTTTTAAATTATTTTCTTTGGGAATTTTGTAGCCTTTGAAACCCTTAAACTTAATCTTTTAAAAATAATGAATTCAGTAATTCTTGCTAGCATGTACAATTAAAAAAATGACAAATTCACAAATAAACATTACTTAGCAAACGTCATTCTTTATTTTAAAGTCAGATTTAACAGAACTGAAAACTCAAGAGAATTTCTCTTAACAATTTTGTTTTTGACATTTACTAATAATTTAAATTAACTTTCATTAATTAAAATACAAACACTTTTACGTGGACTTTTCTGTTTTGTCTAAAGATTAATACGCATATTATCTTTTTATCCCTCACCAAAACAAATAATTCTCAATTTATTCATTGGACTATTAATAATCTATAAAATAATTTAAATTAATTTCTGACTTAAACAGGTTGAATCCTCAATTCCTACTTGTCGGGCCCGACACTATCATTGGAAAGAAATGCTAGTTACCTCAATGACTCAGAGCAACTCAACATGATATAGGTCAAATTCGTATGCGCAAATGAATGTGTCCTACAGAACCATTGAGTTAAGTCACAGTGCAGACAAAATTGGTACCGAATTAACACCAAAAATGGATGGAGGGAGGATAAGGTGATTGCGATTGATTACCGTATCAAAAAAGTGTCAATTATTACATCCAAGAAGCGTGTTATCAATGCATATTTGTAAAATTGTTGACTTGGTAAATTGTTTTGTTAGAATTTTTTTTTTTCAGTCCTCTTTCCTAATTTGGCATTTGAACAAACTTACAAAAATCTTATATACCTTGGAAGTAACATTGTATGTTTGATAAGGATCCAGTTTTCTTTGCAAAACAAGCCATATGAAGTGACAATTTCTGAAAGATGGTTATGATGATTGAGATTATCTATGAAGGTTCATTTACCTATAGCTTAAAAGAATTATCCTGAGTAAATTTACATAATTGATTTGATTTTTATACTTGGTAGTGGTAAAAATACTTGAACGTATTTCATATACTCTGAAATACAGAGTACTTTTTAGAAGAAACTGTGGAGATTCTGTATCTGCTGCAGATTGGACTTATCAAGCTGATTACAGATGCGCGTCCGTATACACGACAACAGCTAGGTAATATAGAGTTTTGTGGTGTTTAATGATTCCATTTCTGGTATTTACAGTCTTTCCTTTTTTTTTTTTGAAAAATACAGTCTTTCCTTCATCCTCAATCAAATCACTTTCTTTTTTCACTTTAGCCTCTCACTTTTCCTAATTTTGCACTTCACACCTTTAGGCCGCGTTTGGGAACGACGAATCCATCAACTACGCACAACTCCAGTTTCAGCTACGTATCCATCAATTTTTCCTTTTTCTTTTGGTTTATTCACTTTATTGTTTAGTGATAGAAGATTCGTAATATGCAGTACAAATGTTTGATAAAATGTCTGTGGGAAAAAAAACAAGGTGGTAGGTTTTTCTTGAATTAGTAGCGTACTGGATACTTATGGTTGGTTCATTCTTTTCTTTCCTTCTTTTCCCCCCTTTTTAGTTATAGCTTTATCATACACCATTGTTTTCTGGTGGGTAAAGATGAAGGTTGAAAAGCTTAATTCTTGAATTTCTTTTTTCAAAGTCAATCAATTTGTTGATAAATAGAAGAATCATGGTACTGAGTATGTGAAAGCTATGTCCTGTTTGAGGATTAACAATCTAGCTTGGTTAAGAACATGTTTGCCCCTTTGACTCTAAATGGAAACTATGTGATTAATCAATCAGTTGTGTTCTTTGAGAGAATGAAAGTTGTCTCTTTAGGTTAGTTTGAAGTTGGAAGAAGCCAGTCTCCAGGAAACACTGACAATCTCATACTTTCATTAGCACTAGATTCCTACCATCTAGACTGGGAAAGTATAATTTATGGAACATGAAATGATAAAAACGTGTTTAGACTGGGTCTTTATTTTCAACGTTTTCTTTGTTTAATAATTTTCCATAAAATTTCTGCACCATTAGTCAATAGAGAAAAAAAGAGTTAGTAATAGGTTTGATGCTGATCATAATCTTCAGAGTTGAATACTTGTCATGTCACATGTGGAGTGAGGAGGGCCCTCCTCAGTAGGAAAAATACAAGATGGTGGCTTTTAAAAATTGACCTGATTACTCTCTTCTTCTTCGGTTTTCTCTGTTCTTAGTTCAAAGATTCTCTCAGGGTATGAACATGGAGGAGCAATACTACTATTATACTGCAATTCTACTGTCTTTTTTCCTCATCATATTATCAAAATTATTTTCCCATAAAAAGAAAAATTTACCACCAAGTCCACTTGCGTTACCAATTGTTGGCCACTTTCATCTTATCAAAAACTCACTCAATCAAACACTTGTCTCACTATCAGCTAAGTATGGTCCAGTTCTTTATCTCCGGTTTGGTTGCCAGTCCTTTCTTGTCATATCTTCGCCTTCTGCAGTTGAAGAATGCCTCACCAAGAACGATATTGTATTTGCAAGCCGGCCTCAGGTCATGGCTGGAGACATGTTCAGCTTCAACTATTCTAGTATCGTGTGGGCACCATATGGCCAGGTTTGGAGGCTTCTGCGCCGTTTGGCTGCTATTGAACTATTTTCCACAATTAACCTGCAAAGTTCTTCATCATCCGAGAAGAAGAGGTTCGAAATCTTATCTGCTCGTTGTTCAGAGTCTCCAAGAGCGGAAGCTCAATAGTGGATGTGAAAAATTGGGTGTCTTTTTTTGCTTACAATACTATAATGAGAATTGTGAGTGGTGAAAGGCTTGTGAATGAAGAAGATGCAGGGGAAACCAAGGGAAGGAAATCATTAAAGAACAAGAAAGATTTTCTTCCCATATACCGTTTTCTTCATATGTGTGACTTCTTCCCAGTGTTGAGGTGGTTTGGTTACAAAGGATTGAGAAAAAGATGGTGTTACTGCAGAAGGAGAGGATCAAATTCTCGAGTGGCTTATTAGATGAATTTCAACAGAAGGAAATCTATTCTTCCGACCGAGTATTATTTCAGGGGTGAAGAACAGGAAGAAACACCATCATGCAAACTCTACTTTCTCTCAAAAATTGGAGCCTGAATTCTATACAGACGATATTATCAAAAGCTTTCTGCTGGTAAAAACATTCTATACTCTTTTCTCTTTTCTTTCTATTTTTAGTTTTTGTTTATCCTAAATTTTGAGCTCTTAAGTTAACAAATCCTTAGGTTGTAATAAAATATTTTAAGCTGATTGTCACATCTTCAAATATTGGATTAAGTAAGCTTGAAGTCATTTTCTTTGCAATTAAATTATGATTTTTGTACTTGAGTCAATGACAGACTGACAGGTGGGGGTTGGGGTTGGTTTCTCATCATAAACAACTTTGAAGAGCAAAGCCAGAAATGTCAAATATATTACACATGTCAAAATTGACCTCTTGAAAGTAGTATATGGCTAATCCTTTGGAGAGAGGTGTAAGCTTATCAAGTGGGCCATGCATTGCATCATTAAACATTTTAAAAACTAACATGCAAAACACATTTAGCTTGTCTGGTTTGCAACGCAAGCTAGGAGCTTATAGCTTATTTTTAGCTACTAATAAGCCTATAAGCTCTGTTTTGTAATGTTCCTAAAATAAGCTCCTAGCTTAAAATAAGAGCTTTTTAAAATTACTTTAGGTAGCTTTTCAAAATAAGACTACTAGCTTCCTAACTTTTTTTCCATCTTTACCCTTATTATTATTAAATAATGACATATATTTAACCTTATGAATTTAAAACACTTTTATCTTTCCATTATCCCAAACTTTCACGTGAATCCCTATATAATATTAATTATTATTATTATATAAATTATTATATTATTATTTATATATAATATTAATATTAGCCAATATTAACAACAATGACAATATTGCTACTTCATTATGGGATGTTAGATCATCAGATCATGCTAATATATTTTATTTTAAAAAATGTTTAACGAACTGTTAAATTTTAATATGTAAACAATATAATTTAAATTTTATGAAGATGTCATTTTTAGTCTTTTTACATTTATCAGTTCATCAAAAAGCTAATTTTACCAAACACTTTCAATCATAACAGCTAGCTTAACAGCTCTTCAATTTTCAGCTCCGAGCTTATAGCTTTTCAGCTTTCAGCTCCTTTTTAGTTATCAGCTCCTAGCTTATAGCTTTTCAGCTATGTTTGCCAAACAGAGCCTTACTATGTTTAATTTACCTGTTCAATTAGTCAACCAGAGAATATACTTTCTAGACTCTAAATTTCATAGTAGCAACTAGCAACCAGAGAATAATAAACAG
>VALG01007346.1:0-10740 GCA_009835305.1 Ipomoea purpurea | reverse complement strand
ATGGGCATGCGATGATTGGTACTGTGGCGCCAACAAAGGTGTGTATGTTTGTGATGTTGATGAGTGGTGATTTATGAGATCTTTTGGGGCTGGGGGGGAGGTGTGACTATGGGATTTATGTTGGGATTGTTGGGTTATGTATTATTGTTGGATGCCTTGCCTTATCTGCCTATCTGTTGGTTGAACCATGCATAAGCTTTTGTTATAACTGTTGCTTGTTGTCTGGGTGTCTCCTATCGCTGGTCGAGGTCGGATTCGCCGGTGTTTAAAGCTAAGAGTCGGTAGATATATCTATCTTGCTCAAAGGGATGGTTTTCGTATATTCAGTATATATTCTTCCTTTTTATCTATATGTAGGTTGTATTTCAACGGCTGCGTTGGGAGTGGGATACCAGCATCTCTCGCTGAACATGATATATTTGGTTTCACGGCACAGAGGGATCCTAGAGCACTGGAGCGCGCTAGAACTGGAGCGTAGAAGTAGATAGTTCCCTTTCGGCCTGCGTGCCATGTTATGCGTTATGTTTCGGATGGATATTAGTTAGATAGCCTGTGCACCTGGGTTCTAGCCCAGGTGTGGCATAACACCCCATACACTCTTGTATACTTTGGGATGTAATGAGATATTACCTTTATCAATATTAATAAGTTTTAAATGTCTTGTAAAATCTGGGGTGTTACAAAAAAATCTCTGTCTCATCTCTTTATTTTTATCGCGTTTACTTTTGTGCTCACATATCATAATCATACTCGGACCAAACGCATTCATCTATTATAAACACGAAAGAAGTGCAAATTAAAAACTTAAATTATAAACCAATATTTTTGTTGAACAAATCTTCGAAAGAGTATACATCGAAAAGAATCGATTAGAGTGCTATCACCCACCCCCTCTAGACTCTCTCTGGACCCTGACCGGGAACCAACAGTCGTGGATGCTAGAGCGTTACACTTGTGATAAGGACGGTTGTTAGGCGGGGCTTTGTATTGAGTCCGTCCCCTTTGGCCCGAAAAGGTGTAATAGAGAATGTGTGAGTGTTAGTGCTGAGTGCGGAGAGTCTTAAAGAAAAATGGAAAGAGATCATTCTTTACCAGCTTCAAGGCCATCTTGCCTTTAATCTTTCAAAGTTTCTAGATATCTGGAAGGTGAGATGCATGGATACATCTTTCGGCGTATTCCATAACTATAATGTGGACATGAGCAGCGAAGATCCATCAGTTTTGTATGATGGGTAAACACTCAGGCAGCTGCACAAGGAGGGCAAGATGCAGAAACCATGGATGAGCGGAAGAGCCGAAAGTCGGGTGAGACGTTACATCAGGATTGAGAAGACTCGGGCAAATCTCGATAATGTTGCACGATATATTCTCTAATAAGTCTTCTGGACGATGCACTGTTCCAAGAGCTATGAAAATGCACCGACAGCAAAGCAAATCTGGGATGGCGTTCTCATGAGTTTAGTGAGAAGGGTGATCGAACAAGGAAAGATAAACAAGCTCACGTGGCTATGAAAAAAGTTTGAGGTTTCAAATGATTGCCAAATTTGAAGCCATCAACGACATGGAGCTCAGCATTCACAAAACTCTTGCAATCTTCAGATCTTGAAAGGAAGCTAATGAAAAGGAGGAAGAACTTAAAAAAATTCTTTTCCGAGGGCTTCCAAAAGTCTTGGGAGATGAAAGTTACAACCATGACGAGATCATAAGAGACATTAAGACAACAGCACGAGTTAAGATCGTTCAGCGATCTCAAGCATATCGAATTCGAGCATTGCGCTCAAGGGGAATCACGAAGAACCCGAAACACAGGAATAAGCCTTGGTGGCCAATAAACAAGCAATCAACAACATAAACGGTAGGGTCGACTCTAACTCGTTGTGAATTTTTATCTGGACGAACAATATGCTTTTGTTTTGTGCGGAAAAGAAAATGGTTCGATTGAGGAAGAAAAAATTTCAAGACTATACAAAGATCACCCAACCGAAGGCAATACGGAAGAATCTCCTCAGATCCACAAAACAAGAGACAGATGGATTGCAGATGGCTGTGCTATAACGGCCAAAAGCCCAGGGCACAATTAAAAGGCGAACTGTCCTGCATTCAATAGGTAAGCAAGCATCAGACCAGAATGCAAATAAAAACTCACCAAAAGAAACAGGCGAATCCACCAAGCGAAGTGATAAACCAGAATCATCAACATCTAGACATGAAAGAAGAAGAAAGGCAATGATGGTCAATGAGCCAGCTTAGGAAGCACAACCCGAATCAAGCACCTCAAGCTCAAGCTCAGAAAGTGAGAGTTCAGAAGAAAAAAAGGTCTTATATGCTTATTCAGTCAGAAAGAAGAAACAAATGACCTTTGCCTAGTAGCTGATAATAACGAGGTAAACTCTCAAACCTCCTCTTCATGTCAAATAGAATACAGTTCTGATGGTGAAAGAAATCCAGATGATGATGGATTTCAAAGTAATCAAAAGCACATACTTTAAGTTAAAGGAAGAGAATCTCCACCATTGATCATCTACGATGAGCTAAGGCGAGTTAGAATTGATAACATAAAGCTAGCCATCGTAAACGATCAACTCGAAAAACAAGTTCTTATTCTTAAAGAGCAGTGTACAGAAAGAGAGTTGCGGGAAAAGAATGGTGAATGGATCAAAACCGCCTGGGAAAAGAACTAGAATTGGTTATGACCTCAGCTCCCCTTCACATGTCTTATTGAACAAATCCACAAATGTCTACTCTCGTGAAAGTTTCAAATCTGCGTTTGTTCAAGGCCCTACTCAAATGTCTGAGCCGATGAAGGAGATTAACAATCGTGATCAACCACAATCGACAAGCTTACCGAAAGGAAAAGCTGTACAACGCATTGTGGAACCACGAAATGGGAATAACTTGAAAGGCAAACTTAGGCATGATACTAATGTCAAAAGGAATGGATCGGAAGATGATAGATCTAATCTATACCATCAAAATGTTCAACCTACAAGGAATTACCAATTGAGGGTAAAAACAAATGTTAATTAGAGGCAAAATCGTTCTAAGCACCCATGAAAGGATCCTCTACGAGGAAACCCGAAAGGAGAACGTAACAGACATGCCAAGAAGGTCACTTAGAAGACTAATGACAGGCAACAGACGGAGGTGGACCATCCGAAGAGGATTGACTTGTTTATCCTGAACCTTTGTCAAAAGCGTAATTTGAGAAAATTCATCGGCATAAACAAACCAATTATTCTAAGCAGTATCGCAATCCACCTAGTGACTATTTTCAAAGTCAATACAAAGCTAAATCTTTTGCCAAAATCTATTATGATTATCAAGTTTTTAATGGATACAAAGGACCGAGGATGAGTCAAGTTAACTCTAGGTTCGTATGGATCCCAAAACTGACCACTAACCGTCAAGGACCCGAAACCGAAGGGGTACCTAAAGTTACATAATTTTGATTTCAGGAAAAACAGGTCATATGGTATGTCGACAGTGGATGCTCAAGACATATGACCGGAGACAAATCAAACTTGAGTAATTATAAATAAATTGATGGTCCAAAAGTTACTTTTGGGGGAGAATCAAGTGGAAAGATGAAAGGAGTTGGAGATATCATCAGAAATGGAATTACTATTAGATGAGTCTCTCATGTTGAAGGAGTCAAGTTCAACCTACTAAGTACAAGCCAATTCTGTGATAAAGGCTAAAAAGTAGAATTCTCCAAAGATATATGCAAAGTCATCCGCACTGAAGATAGTGATATTGTTCTCACGGCAAAACGAAAGAAAAATATGTACGTAGTCGCCTGGGAACTTTCTAAAGCTAATGTTTGTCATGTCTCTTCTATATAAATGAGCTATTCTTTTCAAGGTTCTCACTCATCCAATCTCTCAAATGGACAAAGGCAAGGAGATTGCATACTCAAGGGAAGCTGAAAACAAGGGGAAGGTTGATCGGAAGAAGAAAGGCCGCATACACTATGCCAGTGGAGAAAGCTCGGAGAAGCGTTCAACTCTCGATGCAACAAGTGAGATTTCACCACCACCAACTCAGAACGAGGCACCTCCTCCAAAAGTTGGAACCGAAGCTAATCCCTTTAAGAAATTCCTCAACAATCCTCTTCACACCAGAGAATATGTGTTATCGGCTTCGAGATCTTCCATGTACTGATGAGGAAGTCAATGAGGACGAAACTTCTTAAAAAGAATATGACTCTGTGTTGACTGATCTTCTCGCCTTCGAGCTCTTCCGAGCTCAAGAAGAGACCTCTTGAGATTCTGAAGATCAAAGCAAAGAAGTGAAGAAAATGGAATCTCTCGTTGTGTTCCGAAATGTATTACATGATTGAGTCCGTTTGTTCTTATCTATGTTTCGTGTACTCAATAATCAATCATCTTTATGTTTCGTGTCTAAAAATGATGATTTCTTTTGAACCATGATCACACGAAAGAACAACATTCCTCTTCACAAAACTTTATTTGATTTGCGGAGATGTGAACATCAAAAAACTTCTTCATTAAGTAATTCATGACAGAAGGTGAACCGGCTAGAACACGGACGAATTTTTCTTAAATCGTCCGATGGGAGTTATGAAGAACATTGTGTGGCTGAGAAATTTGGTCCACTAACCCATGATCATGTCAGCGGAAAGGACGGGCATTAATTTCCCTTGTCCCATACTCAAGTGAATTTCTCTCTCCACATTAAATGTGGAATGACAATTTTTGATCTGATATCTTTCTTATCAGATGAATTCCACAGATATATTGCCTTATATACGTAACTTGTCAGATGTGACCCAAAACCTTTTGAACCTACCAATACCCTTTCAAATTCAAACTACGGGTCACCCATCAACCCGACCCAAACAAATTTGGTTATACCCACTTGTCAACCCTACAAACACTTCTCATAACTCTTTTTTTCCCTACCGTGATTAGCCTAAACCCTCTCAAACACTCCCAAACACTTACAAAAACTTCTCAACCTCCTCCAAACTCTCCCAAGAACCCTTCAAACCAAAAATGGCGAAGAAATCTAAATCAAAGGCCCCAAAGAAGTTCAACCCTCATCTGCTGAGAAGCTTCCGACGTTTCAACTTCAGATGAATCCTTCATCAAGTCTAGGGAACACTTCATTGCTTGTGGATACATGTGGGATGCTCATGGATTTCTTCAGTATTCCATCGACAAAAAGTTTGGAGAAACAATCATCAATCTTCTACAGGAAAGTGGTTTATACATTTTTGTGACTCATGTTTACACGTATTTTTTTATCCTTTTGATGTCACACAGTTCTATTTAAATGCATCTGTCCCCACTGATAATTCTACAATCACATCTTAAGTGAATGGGACGACCATCTCTTGAACATCGGAGACATCCAAAAGGCGTTTGGTTTTCCAGAAAGAGATGCCTCCTATAGCTCAAATTTTTTGATGTAATGCGTATGATCCGATTGCATTTTATGCCCAAATCAAGAATGCTCAGAGTTGGATTGATGTAAAGTGGCTGTTGAAGAAGAAGTGGTTCCGACTTGACTATGAGTTTGTTGCAGACATCTTCAACAAAATAGTTGATCATAAGACATCTGGCAGATATGATGTTACTCAAGACAAGTTGAAGATGATTCATGCATTCTTACATCGCTACAAAGTGGATTGGTTAAGAATCGCTTTTGATCAACTTATGGTCCATGTTACTACCGGGGAAGACTGAAGAAGGAGACATATGGCGAAAGGTTGGTTTCGGATTGATTATAGGCCACCTGCTTTTGTTTCAAAAATGTCCCTTTACGAGAGAGCGTTTCACCAAGTTCAAAAATCTTCCACATGATTCCAAACCCTCGGGTTATGATAAACAAAAGGCAATTGAGTTGGACTTGCCCATCCCAGAGTCAAAGTCAAAGTCCAAACGAAAGATAACATCTGAGAGTGATCAGTCCACGCCAAAGCGTCGAAGAAAATCACGAAAGGATAAGCGTTCATTTGAGGAAGGATCACCCTGTTCTCTTTCTGTTGTTCGGAGAATGAAAGTGAACACATGCATCCGAAAGATACAGCTCCTCTCACGCACTCACCACAGACTGAGATTTACACCAACATGGCAGCTGATCCACTCCCTCAACTTGAAACGACTCTTCAATATGATCCAATTCTTAAACCGGCTCCAGCTTGAGATCAAGCCATGACCCCTTCCACACAAGTTCATCACATCAGCAGTTCAGAAAACACTCAAGCAGAGAATTCGTTCGATGATGAGTGTTCGAACAAATGGCAAGCTGGTTCGGTGAAGATAAACTTTCGTCATCTTCACAACAAAGCTAATGAAATTATGACTCGATTAGCTCCACCTCCTGCTTCTACTCTCTCAAAATTCCGAAGGACGGTGGTTACACCTCGCATGCTCCTCAGGGGGAAGAAAAGACCACGAGTGCACCTGCTGTGAAAAAGTTGACCAAAGCCCTTGCCATTGTGCGGGACATGAAGAAGCAAAAATTTACGTCCGAAAGTTCCTTGCCACAAGAACCTATTATTGCAGAACATGTCTTTCTGACACAAGAACCTGTAATGGTAGAAAAGGACAGGTGTGTACCTTCTTCTTCTGATATCTTAAGTCTCCCACAACAACCTGGTTTACCAGAAGAGACGAGAGAAGAGTCAATGAGACAAGTTTAGTTCCACCCCCAACACGAGATCAATTGCTTCGACAGTCCATCTTCGAAGAGTATCAATGAGTGTTACGATGGCAGCAATGGCGCACATCACCTCTCGACGTCTTCCTAGAAAGAGTCGGTGAAATGAAAGCAAAAGAAATTTTTGCCCTTAGACTGGCTGAACACGAAGGATGTCTACGAGGAGGTTCTACTTCCAAAGATCTCAGAACGTACTCTTACAAAATCACAAATTGGAGTCTTGGGAAAGAAAAAGCCCCTGTCAACATTGAAATCGTGAAAACTATCTTTCGATGATCCAACTTTCGAGGCTGAAATGAAGAATCTCAGAGACGCCATGCGTTTATCCAAAATCAAGACGGAGCTTGAAAAGCTCTACAAGAAAGATCCTCATTGTAGTACCAGTGGCACGAAATATGTTGTTGAACACATTTATCTGCCTGCTGACACACGAGAAGAACAAGTCTCTAAAGGAATAATTCTGAAGGAAAGACTGCTGAAGTTACTGCGAATGAGCAACATCATGAAGCAAGTGTCACTAAGGAAAACAATGAAGCCGAAAAGAGTGATGAGGCAAAGGAGAAAGATGATGAAAAGGAAGATCACATTAATGATAAAGAAGATGATGATGACAACAAGAAAGATGAAGATGAGGAGAAGAAGGATGATGATGAAGAAGAAAGAGATGATGATGAAGATGAGGAGACTGATAAAGAAGATCATGATGATGACAAGGATGACAATCAGGGTGATGACACCGATGATGACCCAAAAGATGTTTCCGGTGGAAGTTCTGATGCCAGCTCTAGTGATGATGACGCGATGATGATGAATCTCCGGTTATTGGGCAAACAGGGATGATTCCTCCTACAGATCGCTACTCTCGTTCAAAGGATAGCAGATCCAGGATACCGAAAGATTCTGATGATGGTAAAAGGGAAGCATCATTAGCAATTGATGTTATCACATCTGTGCTTGTCTTTATAGTTATTTTGAATCATCTCAGTAATTAAGTTCTTTAATTTGCTTATTTATTACATGTTTCCTTGCTATTCTCATTTAATTATAGTTTTACACTTGTTTTGAATGTTTTACGGTGTTTGTTAGTGTTTTTGAACATTTTAGGTTAAAGATATGCAAGGGGAGTTCAAGGATGAGTTTGGAGCAATTTTGATGAGTTCGGGGCCAAGTGGACTCGACGCGTCGAAATTTTCAGTAGCTAACTAATTCGCGCACAGGAAGTTCCACGCGTCGAGAAAATTCTCGACGCGTCGAATATGCGTCTGTTTCTGGGATAAAACAGACGCCTAAAGTGGCTCAGCTGGGCAAAATTCAATACAAGCGCGAGATTTTTAATTTTTTCTTTTCCTAATTTCAATTGCGCGGATTTCAAGGCTTATATCTCCATATTAAAAGTTAGCAATTCAAGGAATCTTCCAAATTCAAATTATCATTAAGACGGCAACTTCTCTATTTAAATATAGATTTTATTTGAGTCCAATTTTTGTACAAGATTGCTATTTCATCTCACTTTGTACCCATTATAAAATCTTCTCAACCCTAAACACACCGAGAGATTTTAGAGTTCTTTGCAGAAAGAAAGAGAGAAATCAAGAGGCTCAAGTTGTCTTTGGAAGCAAGGAGGAAGCCAAGAGATTTGGGAGAATCGATTGGTCAATTCTTGTACTCTTTTGATGATTTGTGGTTCTTTATTTATATTTGCTATGTATAATTTAGCATGCTTGGCTAAATTCCTTAGGGATTTTTGGGTGAATTTGTTTATGAACATATGTGCCTAGTTCGTTAATTCTTAATATATTTATGTTTGTTTTATGATTTGTGTTGCAATCTTGTTTTAACTTGTTGTTTTGTAGTTAAAGCCTAAATTACTAGCTTCACGTCATATTTGTGTCACCAATGGGAATTGGGCATAAATTAGGGCACACACGATTTGCACCTAATGGTTGGTCCTTGGGAAAGGGGAATCTATTAGGGAAATTTATTCTAGATTTGCATATCGGGAGATGTGTATTAGGGAATAATTGATGCTGATCTTTGATCTTTTGGGTGTTTAGCCATGGGGTGGAATTCACTAGGAATAGATGTTTTTGGTGTTTATGTTTTTTCATTCCTTTCATTCATCAATCTTAAATTCCAATTTTTTTTTATTAAAAGTTAATTGGGAAAGGTGATTTTAAACATTGTTGTCCAGAATCCAATTTGTCTATTTCTAAAACTTTTACTTATCTATTTGTTGTTATTTTATGCCAATAACACCTTAAGTTTTGTCGATTTATTATTGTTTGTAGTGATTAGTCCACCCCTCTGTGTATAGTTTTATCCGGTTTTTTGTTTGCCCAACATACAGCATCAAATTGGGGAAGGGGAACTTATTAGGGGATTTTTTTAGATTTGGTTCATGGGGCGATTGGTAGTAGTTAGGATAATTGAATGCTGATCTTTGATTCTTTTGGGTGTTTAAGCCATGGGAGTGGAATTTACTTAGGGAATACCGCCCGACGCGCGAGATTACGTGAGTATTCGATTCACTTTGCATTCCATAAAAAATCTCTAATTCCAAACCAAATATTACAAGTTATTGGAACTGTTGATTAAATTGTGATACAAGATCCTATTTTGACTTACTGTCTAAAACCTTGTTACTTATTTTATTTGCTTGTTTTTATGCAATCAATCACCGTTAAGTTTGATTCGGCTAGTTTCATATTGAGTAACCTAGTAGCTTAGTGATTAGTACCCCTCTCTGTTGGGTTCGAACCCCGAATATCCGGGTATTATTTGTATTCCCAAATTACGGAATCAAATTGCGCGTTTTCCAGGGAGTTTGGTTAGTCTTGAATTAGTAAAGTTTCTTTTAGGGAGTCTAGGTCATTTTTATTATTATTTTTTTATTTTATTTTATTTGCTACATACGAGTTTCTTGGTTCTTGAGTGTGATTTTGTTTGAATCTAAGAGCTTGGCTTTTTATGCTACCACCGTTCGGGGAAAGAGGGATTATTAACTTTGATTTGGATTGAGAAGAGCAAGTTTCTAGAAACAAATAGGATGGACAGTACAGAAACCAAGTTGAAGGGAGTTATGTCTTGGATACCTTGCTCCGGATATTGAGGAGGCCATGGTAGCTTCAATATTCAAAATGTGGAGGCCAAATACTTTGGATCAATCAAGTCATTACTCAGCATGGCATGGGCGGATCGTTTGGGGGATGCACACGGAGATTCCACCCCAATGAATCCACACCACATGTTCTACGATTTGTTGGTACTTTCAAGATAATATGGAGTCACTCAGATGTGACACTTAGGTTTTTTCCCTGTACACTTGAAGGACAGGATGAGTGGTTATCCTACACCAGATACATTTTGGACACTTGGACAAATTACATGTAATTTTTGAAGAAGTTCTTCCTATTCCAAAATCAAGGATGAGAAGGGCATTCAAAACTTTAAGCAACTGAACTGAGTCCTCACTGAGTCTTGGGAGAGATTTAACGAATTGAAGAGGCAATGTCCAACATGGATTTCAGGTTGGGATTTGATGATGTCTTTCTATGGAAGGATTGCTTGATAATTCTAGGATTTTTGGTGGATGCTTCTTCGGGTGGTTCGTTCACGTTTTTAGAGCCAACACAAACAAGGACTATTGTTTTTTGAGGAAATTTGCTATGAATGGATTTCTACTTGGTACACGGAGATGTCTCCAAAACGCTTGTAGGGAGAATTCATGATGCGGGGCAAATTAGCGATTTGTCAAAAAGTTGGATATGTGGTTTCCATGGTTCAAACTTGCACAATCCATCAAAATCATAAATGTGTCTGTTTAACCATCCATACTCTTGGTGAGTTCTTGATCTGTGAACTTTGTGGTGGTGGACATAAGTCAGGGATTGTTCTGCGAGTTAATTCCAACCATTATGGAGCAAGTTAATATGTTGGGATATAATAGGCCTCATAAAGTCTTCAACTCAAGGGACTACATCCTGAATATCAGAGGAACATCCGGTTTTTCATGGAGCAACCCAATGGGAGATGCAACCTCAACACTTTGCTAATAGA
>VALG01007345.1:0-130328 GCA_009835305.1 Ipomoea purpurea | reverse complement strand
GTTATTTTGTCAATATTGAAAGGAGCAAGCCAATGTCACAACCATAGATATCATCTCTGTCTTGTACGAAATGACCAGTCAAGCCAAATAAAGCGACGACTTTTGCACCTGAATGCCATTCAAATCCTTCAAAAGGTCTATACATAACCTGTCATCCAACAACAGTACCTTTCAGTTGAAATGCCTGCAAGACAGTAAATAAGCAAGAATTGACCACAATATGATTAGCTTATCTACTGCTAATTTTTGAATCATTAAGTCCAACAATACTCGAACATATTACGTTTATAATATTAATCACATGATATTGCATGAAAACTTACAGAAGCCGGATCAACAATCATTCCACTTCAGAGCTATTGATCAACCCAACAAGCTATTCACCACAGTGTTCCGTCCTGTCGAGCAGAACACATGGGATCACCGTTTTTTCCCATACCCACATAAATACCGAATTCAATAATCAGAGTATAGAATAAGTCAACACCAAAATCAGCATTACACTTAACAATTCAAAATACTCACATAGACAATTCTGTCACAAAATACATGAGTGCAATCTGACAATACCGACGACACCACCCCACCCCCATCAATACTTTACCGAACCTGACAACATTCAAAAAAAAATTAATAAAACGAGATCTTTAGCAACAAAGCCATTGAAATATGAAGTGGGACCTGCTCTTTCCTTAACGGGGTCGAAGCGAATAAAAACGAAAACTAACGCACATGTAGGAAAACCATATGGAAGAAGAGAGAGGGAGTACGGAAGTGCAAAATCTGTTTGCACTCCTCACAGCCATCTGATGTCTCACTATCAGTGGCAAATACTAATAGTGAAGAGATAAAGAGAAAATTGAGAACGAAAAAGCTGAAACCGAGCAACGCAAAATTGGAAAAAACAGAAAATTGGAGCAAAAAAAAGTCAAAAGCTGGCGCTAATTGGAGAGTTTCTCAGACTGCAAAACTTCTGGAGGAGAGAAGAAAGGGGCAAATCTGAAATTACAAAATAAATGAGGGAAAAATGGAGGATTTTTCGTTTTGATTTTTGTGCATAGTGGCGGAGAATAATTTTTTGGAACACGTGTCCAAACCAGACTCCACACTTGGGCCCTTTGTGGTCGGTCATATGCCCCTCAAATAAAAATGCCGGAACGTAGGCCCAATAGGATTGTATGGGCAAATTATATTATGCACCGCGGTGCATAATCAATTATGCACCGCGTTCTTTTTTTTAAATGAAAATCAATAGTGTTTATTTTCGCCATTTCGCACCCTTTTGCAAAAAGTTAACTCTATTATTCAGTGTCATTTTGTATACACTGCAGTTTCAGTTAACACAACTACAGTTTCATTTCGATATAACTATAGTTCATTCGATATTTATAGACCAAAATTGAAATGTTATTTAATTTATTTTATATACACTATATTTTTATTAAAACAAATAATGATCATTGAATAATTAAGCTCATTGTACAATATACACTAAATATGTAATGTATTCAGTTCAGTTATATACACTGCAGTTTCATTTCACCATAACTACAGTATCATTTTGATATAACTGCAGTGCCGGTTTGGATATACTGTAGTGTTAGTTGGTGTTTAATACACCAAACAGACGGACTCCGTTAACTCTAACGGCGGGCCGTTTCTTTACTTAAAGAAACGGCGCCGTATATGGGCCGCGGTGCATAATTGATTATGCATCGCGATCTATAATATAACAACTGGATTGTATGCAGTTGTTATATCGTGCACGCGGTAAAAAAATCGTAGTTTCATTAAGTAAAAAAATGACGCGCCATTACAGTTAACGAAGCATACATTTTTTATATATAATAATTACAACTGAAATTACAATGTATTTAAACTGACACCGCCTCACGTATTATTTTTATATTATCAAATGAAACTGCAATTAAATTAAATGAAACTATAATTTATTGAAATAAAACTGTAGTATATACAAAATGAAACTGAATAACAATTTCACATATTTTGTATATATTACCCAACAAAACTTTTAATTATATCAAAATGATAATGTAGTTGTGTTGAAATGAAACTACAGTGTATATAAAATGAAACTAAATAACATTTCACATATTTGAGTGTATATTGTGCAATGAAGCTGTAGTTATATCAAAATGATCATGTAGTGGTATTTTAATAAAACTATAGTGTATATAAAATACAATTAAATAACATTTTTTACATATTTTGAGGTATAAAATCAATGAAACTGCAGATTATATCAAAATGAAACTGTAGTTGTGTTGAACTGAAACTGCAGTCCTATACAAAATGAAACTGAATAACAAAGTTACTTTTTGCGGAACGGAGAAACGGATGTCGTTTCTTTCATTAAACAAAACGACGTCGTTTTGAAGCTCGGTGCATGATATAATTTGCAGATTGTATGGGCAAATTATGCTATTGAGCCGGGTCCAAAACGACACTGTCTAAATTAAAAAAAAAATTGTTTCTTTCATTGCCGTTAACTTGTCGTAGTGGGAATCTTTAATCCATTCATGCGCGTAACTAATTAGATGACGAGGCATTTGACTACCTTACGAGAGTCATAGTTACTCCCACTGTTTTACCCGCGCCTTGGGCATCCAAATGCTTTGAATTTTATCAAACATTGTTAAAATGCTTTAAACTAAAGGGCCATGCAATAATGTTGGAAAAAAAAAAAACGCACGGAACAACTCGGAACCCCGAACGGGCTTGACAGAATCAACGAGAAAAAAAACCATGTGTTGAGCTTGACTCTAGTTTGACTTTGTGAAATTACTTGAATCTTCAGAATTCATTTCATCTACATTCACAATTTTTTAACTGAATTATTAACATTTTATATCTCAATATACAAAATTACAGAGCTCAATATTCACAATTGTAGATATCTATATTCACAGTTTTAGATCTCAATATACAAAATTACATAACTCTATATTCACAAATTTTGACCGCTATATTCACAATTATATCAACCAATAACACACTTTTTGAATCTATATTAAAAAAAAAAAATCATTAATGAGAAAACGGTGCTACTAATGAAACAACCATTTCAAACGCGCACGGTCTTAGACCATAAACATTGGATAGTATGAATCATATTATGGTTGAAGCAAATGTAAGACGGATTTTACGAGGGTTATCCAGTGGTTAGCACGTGGAATCATGAAATGTCTTGTACGGCATGAATGAGAAATTGATGTAATGGCTTATATTGGTTTCGTGGACTACCGAAGCAAAAAGCAAAATAACTAATTGTAAACGACGGAGCTATCGTGGATTGCGTGCAAGGATCATCCATTTGGCCGTTAGCACCAACGCCAACGGAACCTTAGCTTAGCGTAAGCCAGAAACGGTACGTCACGTCGTTATAACACATTATTGACATTAATAATCCGCCTCTCCGTTAACATACACCATCATTCTTTCAAGTTTCAAAACTTCAAAATATTTACTATAACGTATATTTTTAGGATACAGTAATTGTAGTTCCTTGAAACTAATTCCACATTTTTTTACTTTCATTTACAGATATATCTGTGTTCCATATTATTAGTTGAAATTAAAATAAAGCCAATAAGATCAGAGCTCTCACGAGGACAACTTTGTTTCAATATATATGTATGCATGCATGTGAGATTTAGGCATTCCCTGCCCAATTTTGCACTTGGCAATTACATGTTCTGTTTTTTTTCCCCCTTTAATCTATCTTTGATCTATTGTCTAAATCTATAATTCTAAACACCAGGAGACATAAGATTCTTGTGCAATCAATCAAATGAATAAAATCATCTAACCATTTCTAGATCGATCACAGCAGCATATATGCTTGTGTGCTTAAATCACGAAATATAATAACATTGAATGCTCTGAGCATCAACAGGGGTGCAGGGAGCAAGAACATGAGAAACAAATGCATGTGCTGGGCTGCAACTACTGTAAATCGCTTCAGAGATTCTTCCCCGTGAAACATTCCAGCGAAAGTGAATTGGCCTTTGGCCAGGGCGTACCAATCTCCCAACGAAAATGTCGGCAGCGTTAACTCCAGAAATAATATCAGCGGCCACCATGATTCCCCTCTTTGATTTTCTGATGCGGTTGAGCTCTACATGAATGACGTGCCGGACAGATTTCAAGTATGATTTCATGTCGTGGTCTCTTTTATGGTTCCTCCCGAGCCATATGCTGAGCGGTCGCTCAGGATCTCGAGTGGATGTGGGAGTTTAGGAACGCGGTCTTTTGCAGCTAGGGATTCGGTTTCTCTGCATCATCGTTGTCTGTCACGGGGACGACTTAATAAATACAGTCCAGCCCGGGGGGAAGCAGTGATGGCTCGGAGAAAACTTTTCATGCGGCTGCAGAATCACGAGGTCTCCCATATGAGCATATAACAGCTTCTTTTGGGGACAACAAAATAATAAACCACATTAGTCTAAACAAAAATGACTGACAAAAACATAGACAAGAACAAAAAAAAAAAAAAACATTTCTACCTCGTTATTTAGACATGGATGGTTACGGAAGCTTCCATTCACGGCTTTGAGAAATTCTGCCACGTGATTGGGGTAAGTGCAAGAGAAGGCTCGGGGTACAATATCTAGGTGCAATGTGATTGACTGGACATGGCTTCGAGGCAATCCAAGCTTCTTGAGGAGGCGGTCTCCTCCACACATAATTGTGGGTGAACCAAAAGTTATGACGGGGAGTAAAGAAGAAGGTGGAGCGTCTCCTCTTGTTAGTAACATGAGGTTTACAAGTAAAGATAAGCTTCCTCCGAGGGAATGTCCAGTGAAACGAAATAAGGCACGATCACCGTAGGATTTAAGGTGCGCTAGAACTTCTGGCAACATCTGCTCATACATGCCTTTTGCAGCCTCATATATACCTCTGTGCACAAGCACATCCATACCCTAAAAACATAGATGCATTAAAGTGGAGTTGGAGAATTTCGAGATCGAGCTCTCAAGAGCCCTAAGAACAGACTGGTAATAACTACTACCTCAAACTGAGTTGGTTCAAAAAGAAGATTAGCTTGCAAGATGCTAACGACTCCGATCCCTGAATGATAAAAAATCTCGTTGCGCTTTGATCATCATCACAAACGAACCATTCACATGGCGACAACCGTGTTGAGTTCAGATCATCAGCAACGGCCTGCTTTACTTCTTCCTTTGCAGCAACTACTGCCGTCACTGAGTCAGTGGTGGCCATTAGCGAAGCAACTTCCCATTCCTCAAATCTCCATTGTCATCTCTCCCAATCCTTCTTCTCCTCGGTGTACCTCCATTCACCGCTACCTGAGGAGAAGAACTAAACGGTAGAATGGTCTTTGTATGAGAAAGCAAATACGAAGCTGCAGAAGCAGCTATCTTGTAAGCAACAGATGCACTTATACCAATCCCATTTGTCCTATCCCCCTCAAGTTCTTTCACATCCCTGCTGCATTCATATCTCTTTCTTTAGCTTCATCAGCAACTTCATTCCCTTTTTTCATTTGCCCTTGAGCCAATATTTCTTTCTCGGCTTTCAAGGCCTGTTTTTTCTTCTCTAAAGATGAAGTCACAAACCGCAATCCATGAAATCTTAAAAGATTTCTTGGCTGCACCCACCATCATAACAAGTGTTCAGGAACTCTATTCATGTGATTGCTAAGTATATTGAAATGGACTGATAAAATAAAATTAAATGTTCTTCTCTAACATGACATGAGACATAAATTAAAAAGAATGTAAAGGTGTTAACTTTTGCAGTGAATCAAAGAATTACTTATGCATATCGATTTAGCAGATGAAAACGCAAATTCCCAGAATGGGGAGAAATGCATTACCTTGATTTGGGGTATGGAATAGGCTAAATTTCCCAAATAAGACAATCGCGCGTACAATTTAGCTTCTTTTAATGAAACACGGCATAGCAGCTTCGAGAATGAATCCCTGTCGAAGTCTATTTTGTGGTCGTCGTCATCAACGGCACATACATCGGATTCTTCACCGGCATCACTAATTCGGCCTTCAATTTTCGCAGCCTCGGAGTTCCCAATTCCACAGCTTTTATGGCCTCCATTGCGCAGAGATCGCACGCGGAGTATCTTCATAACCCAACTATCTTTCTGTTCCGCCGCCCTCCGTTTCTCGTTTTCGTCGATCAAAACGACGTCGTCACCGGCCATGACAACGCACCGCCTTCTACCACCGGGCCACCGATATGTACGGAAAGACAACCGCCGAGGGGAAATCCTCTGCGGGATCGACAGTGACGGCTTCTCCACTGAAACCACCGCACAAGACCGCCCAACAGATGAAGCATTAACGTGCGAGGAAAGGGTGGCACGGACATCCAGCGCAGCGCCGCCGCCGCCGCCCACCCCCGCCTTCAAACAAAGAGTGTCCATCTGGTTGGCGTTGGAGGGTGGTGGGGACCCAGACCCAGACCGACCCGGCCAGAGTGGGCTGTGTACTTGTGTAGAACGCGGAGCTCTTAGGTTGTACACCAATGTTTGAATTCCTTAGTACTATCGATTGACTTTGTAGAAGGATCACAAGAGAGGATGAAAGACAGAACGAAAGCGTCTGTTATAACGATACAGAAACACAAGTTCGGTTGCTTCTGCGTTTATAACCAAACGGAAACGGTTTACCAACCTTTCACACACTTTCTCTCCCATATTTTTACGCTCATGACTCATGAGTTTCCATTTTTTCTGTTCCTCCTCGCAATCCGGAAAATCCTACACTCCAAACTTCTTTTTTTTTTTTTTTCCCAAAATTTTAATGGGAGACACCTCGTTAGATCCAATACCAAGTCAGATCAGAAGCTTTTATAATCAGGATGCTTTATGTTTGACTCTCCGTAAAAATTATATATTGAAATTGTATATTAATTTGATTTATTTCGTTTGTGATTTTTACCGACTATAATTATAAAATAAGCTTAGTACGAAACACATATGCAAATAACGTATTTTTATATAAATTAAATAGTGTAATTTGGTCATTAAAGTATTTGAACACATAGTATTAAATAATTATATAAGTGTTTGATATACGAGATATTAGGTTTATATTTTATCATATACGTGAATATTGCTTAACATACACAATTAATTATGGGTACTATCCCACCTTTTTAATTATCAATGTGTTAAACACATGGTTTGAGGTTTATATATTTAAAAAAAAAAGCCATCAAATTATTTGAAAATAGTTACGCTTAGTTAGCTTGTGCAGAGACCGCCAACTAGCCCCGTAAATATGCTATTTTATATTTTTTATTTTTAACTTTTTGATTGTAAAGTTTTCTTTTTCTTTACTTTCCTCCTCCCTCTTTCTTCTATGTTGGTATGACAAAAATTTCATAAAATTCTCCGCTAATGAGGATGCTTTCAGTAATAAAAAGCATTAATTATGTTTCTCTATCTTAAGTAATGGAAAGCTTTTATTTTTCAGTAAGAGTAGTTGGTAAGCTAGAATAAGCTGCATTTTGGGATGGCATTTAAAGTTGAGTAAATGGTGTTTGCAGAATTATTAGAAAAAAGTCCAGCCTGTCTTGGAACTTTGAAAGTGATAGAAGAGGGCATATCAACCCACCCATGTGCATCCCGGGTCCGATTCGGGTCGGGTCGTTCAATTATCAGGTATTTACTACTGCCGATTCACTCGTCCCTTAGCTCCCGCCATAGCTAAATGAAGTCGAGACTTGCAGCTTCAATCTCATTCCTGCCTGGTTGGTTCATCGCTGTTTCTCAACACGCTTCTTAAACCCTAGTCCTTCCGAAATTCGCTTCCTTCTCTAAAATGTTTATCTTTCTGCATCGCAGGTGCTCGTTCAAATAACATTTGCAGAACATGGAGAGCGTTTAACTCTGGGTAAGATTCTATTGGATTATCTGCGAATTGCTTGTTGTTTGCTCTTTTGTGCCTGGAAATTTTGAAGGTTATATTTTGTAAGGCACAAGTTCTTTTTTTTTTTGTGCATTGTTCCTGATAACTCATCCAGTACCAATGAAGAACTAGTAAGTAGTAACCGAAAGTTTGATGGAGAAGGGGCAGAGATTGATCATACCATAGAAAGTGGAAAAATTTATCAATTTGTTATTGACCAAAAAAAAAAAAGATTAAACAACTAATTTAGTATTCCCGGATTGTCTACTGTCCTCAGAGATCATCCATGTCTACTGTCCTCAGATTTAGTAATGAGTTTTTCTCATATGCGATGATATGTATGTGTCATATTTGATTTGATTTGATTATATTGCTTGTGTCTTAAGATTGACCAGTATACAACATAGGAGCTCAAATGGCTCGATGCACAGCTCCTCGATGGAAGATGACAGCTTTGCAGAATTGGGTCCTCCGGTGACTGAAAGAGCCGTTTCACAACTGAAATTGGCAACAGAGAAACCCGAACATTTCATAGTAAGTCACATTGACTAATGGTTTGCTATGGGCCTATGGCTATTAAGGTTATTTCTATAATTGAATGAGTCTGTAATATTGTGGGTGCCATGTTCTCATTTTATTGTTATATGGTTAGAAAGTAAAGTCAAGCTCTTTTGTGGCAGTGGAAAAATAAATCTGCAAGAAAAATGTCATCCAAAAATGAAGACAAGAACCACAAGAAGGGAACTGTCTCAAGTCGCGAGAAATCCTGTCAAAGCATAGCTGAGCCTGTGGATGCTTCCAATGCTTCAAGTAGTTCAACTGACACAATTAGAATCCAAGGCATCGATGACCATGCATCCATTCATGACATACATTCACTCTGCAAAATGCTTGGCAATTTAGATGGATTGGAATGGGTAGGCAACGATGCTATAGATGCATTCTTTACTGTGGCAAGTGAATCCGACTCTCAAAGAATACTCGAGAAGTAAGTGCAATACTTCTCTGTTTGGTGTTCTGACTTTCGTTATCTTATAACCTTGCCGCCTTCATTTTCTTTTCATTTGGCTATTATTCAAGATTGTACTTACATTTTCCCCTGATTTTAGGTTGAATGATACAACTATTGGCAACAGCCACTTATCGGCATCTTTACTTTCAAGTAACTCTACTGCGTCCAAGTCCTTAAAAGAGATTGCTTTGCAGGAGAGAGGTCTACAATTTAGCACTAGCCTTGATGAATTCAGAAGGCAAATGGACTTGAAGCGGATTTACTTGGAGGATTTAGAGATGCTGCATCACGGGATAATGCACCTCCAATGTTCGCCAACTATGAGCGATTAACGTTCGTTACATCCACTCACAAACTTCCTTCCACCCTCCTTCAAGGGCAAAAGTTGGTGGTTCATGATTGATGTAAAGCATTGCAGATTTGCAGGGTAATTGATTAAGACCAACATGGGTTCTTGTGTTTATGGAACTAGCACAACTTGAATGGTGTCATGACCACATGAACTATTTAATATTTGCAAAGATGTTTAGGAACATCTTTCAGCGTATATGATTTTACTTTTTAATTGCCAATTGCCATGCCACAAATCATGGTAACAAATGACTAAGAGAACTGATCAATATAAATAAGTATGAGAGCCGCTGAATTAAATTTTACAAACACAAACTGTTAATCAGGGAGATTTATCGCCTTTCACGTGCATATTCAACAACCTGGAACGTTTATCCCGATTTTCAGATTCTGAAGCTCTGAATGAGGAGCACTCTGCATCTGATAATCGCTCTCATCAATTAAGGATTTCATGTACAAACAAGGACGATCTTCAGTTTCCAAGCCGTGCTCGTGATCATGGCCTTGACTAAGTGACAAATCAAATGGCGTTGGTACATGAGGTTGGGTTTTCATCTGCTGCACGGATCTCACAGACCGCAAAAGTGCTGCCCTCCTCAAGTCGGCTGAATGGCATATGTCACTGGGTGATGATGGGAACCGACCCTCAGAATCCGAGCCTCGTTGACGAGCCTGAGATGTGACAGGAGTTAAGTTGCAGGTAAGCGTTGGGCTTGAAGTGGTTTGGGGGACTGATGAGAGCCCACTCAAAGTTCTCTGGTGCCTGTAAGGAGACACAGGGCTGGTTGGAGTGCTCTCGGGCTGAGACGAACAAACATGCATGGAAACATCATAGCTTGGCAAGTCATCCAAATCTTCTGACATTGGTGAATATTGTAGGGAGATATCATCCCTGGAATCACATAGGTAATACAAAAGGAGATGCTTGTCATCAAACAAAGAGGTTTCACTTAATCAATGATCACTTTAACATTATAAGAGTTACTGCTCAGGTAATCCAACAGGAAATGCAAGATTTCATTCAGCAGTAATAGACGGTCCAAAAAAACAGATGATTAAAACCAAATACGTAACTTCTGAGCTGCTCCCATCTGCAGGTTAACGAAACCTGTGGCTCAGTAAAAAAAACACACATCCTAAATAACGAACAAGCTAAAACTCTAAAAAAGTGACAAAAGACTGGTGGCTATGCACTCACAGTGCCTCTGATCTTGTTGCCGTTTAATGCATCCAATAAAATAGTTACACAGGGCAAAGTGAACGCAAACATTTGGCTGTTAGTTCAAAATAGATTACCTAATATAGCACATGCTTTCAGACCTTGGAGAATCAACAAGACTATCAGTTAAGTTATCTCCAACAGAGAGCCCGTTTAAACTTGAAGCCATTATCTGCAAAAAGAAAAAAAAAAGAAAAAAAAAAGAAAAAAAAAAAGAGTAAATTCTACTATCTGCTTAGGGATAATTTACCCTCTCCCTGAACTTTTTGTATCGACATGCTACTATATTACCTCCTTGATCAGTGGTCAGTGATTTGATCAATGACACGAACAAAAAGAAAAATAGAACAATAATCAAATTGCAATTCATCAAGCAAGATTAAGGATTAGAACACCTCCATTGGCCGGTCAATAGAATATAGGGCAGCTTAACACACTACGTGAACATGCTGAATATAACCAACTTGATGCACGGGTCACATTTTCCCTCCATCTTTAATACCACTCGGTGTTTCCACTCAACCTCTCCCTTTTGTCTTCTGAGAAATTAATATAGTTTGTAATATACTCATTCTTTTCCTTCTAATTCTTCTTCCTGCTTAATTTTGCAATGACTGGCATCATTATAAAGTTTGACAGAAAAATTCTCAGCAGCTGCTCCTTGGTATAGCTAAAGCCTAAGTTTGAAGGTTTATATGATAAGATTCCTAGAAATGTTTCGTTCTATAGAAAGAATCTGGTAGAAAGTTATCTACATTGGATCATTGCAACATCTTTCGATTGGTAATTTGGTATATACTTATCTAATATTAGGGCTGTAATCTTGCAGAAAATTGGACTTGTATCAGAAAGCTGACGAAGGGATAAGTATTCTTGTCACTTTTAGCCTGGCAATATGAATTCCAGCGTTTTCTGTAACACTCTAAAAATCACTAAGCAGCTTATGATGGAATCATGAGTGCAATTCTAGTTTTTTAGCTAAAAACAGAAAAGCTTATTTGAGCTTTCATAATCATAGAAGAAAATGAAATATCAGCAAAAGCAGAAAATATACATGTAAGATGAAAATAGGTTAGAGAGGGAGAAAAAGGAGAAGGTACCTCACTAAGATAACGCTTGTGGGAATGGAGATTGTCAATATAAACCTCATCTTCGGGGTCTCTACTTCGCTTGGCGCTGGGCGTAGATGACGTCGACGCTGCCGGCGATGAAGACGACGCCGGCGAGAAGTTGGTTTCCGAACCCATTGAGCAACTCCTTGAAGCTCTCCGTCAATTCATTTTGAAGCTCGACAATACCGTAATTCGCTGAAGAAATCTGTGCAAAGTGTTTAAAGCTAAACCGTCTTGTCGTAAATCGAATCTGCGAAGAAAAAGTTGGATCCTCATCCACTCATCCACCACGAAAAGCACGAAGCCACGAAAGCAACTCGCCGGGAACTCCTCCGACATTTAAGTCCAGCATGATTCAGCCCACCTTATTTTGGGTTGGGCCTTTCAACATCTTTGAATTTGTTACCTATTGGGTCATTATGGTTTGATCTTTTCTTTTTCTTTTTCTTTTGAGAGTATTATGGTTTGATCTAATCATTCAATGCATGTGAGCCATTCAATCAATGTCGGTATATCACAAGGTAAATCATCGTAGTCAAATGTTAAAATTATCTAGATTCAGGTACTCGATCATGACTATTTAGGCAGTATTTATTAGTTCGTTTGAATGTAATGAAACGAAAGGTGGTGAGAGATTTACGAAGTTGACCGGTCAAAAGGGTCTGGTATATGCAAAGGTTGTTTGGTTTCCTAGGCCTAGGCGTACGTATAAATACAGCGACAAGTGATGCAATTTTCCCCGATTCAAGCCACTGCTCCTCAAATCGCCCTGCAAGCTGCGGGGGATTTGAGACATAATTCAACGGAACAAAACGAAGCATGAAGGAAGAAGATAACGTGTTTTCAACCGCGGACGCGATAATGGTGGAAGACAAAACTCATTCGGCCCCTCCCACGCCCCTTCACGACAAGGGGTTCACGAAGAAGAAGCGCACCAGGTCGTTCACGCTCTTCAAAGCTGCGCTCAACATTTTCCACGATAAACCCAGCGAGAAGGAGGAGAATAAGAAACCGAAGAAGAAGAGCAACGACTGGAAGAGGGTGGTGGAGTCAATGCGGCCATTAACACTGCAAGACAAATCTCCCTCGCCGTCGGTTCCGATGTCGCCGTCGTCTTCCTTCGAGAATCTAACGTTGTATGGGACGGTCCCTGTCTCTCCCTCGGTTTCCTCCGTCTCCTCCCGCAGCGGCATGAGCCAGTACGCCTCCGCACCCAATCTCCAGGCATTGGACACCGGATCTGATGATCCCGACGAGGTGTTCGACGCCATTGGGGGCGATGAGATGATCGACGTCAAAGCTGAAGAATTCATTACTCAATTCTACAAAGAAATGAAGCTTCAAGCAATTCAAGAATTTTGAAACATTAGAGTGGTGAATCATTAGCCACAGCCCAAAACATGCATCATAATCGGTTTTTGATACTCTCCATCTGTTTAGTTTAACCAGGAGGAGGTACGTCAATTTTCTCCACAATGGAGTTGTTTCCTTGTAGTAGTTTGTTCTTCCCAAACTGTACTCATCATGTATGATTTGATTTGTAACTGGTTGCTTGAATTGCCACAATATAATGAAACAAACGGACAAGATATAATTATGAATTGATCGGATAATAAGTCATCTGAACATGTGAATCGATGAGCCATTTTATAGCAAAAGGCAATCAGAAAATTAAAGCAATTTATGGAAGGAAGACGTACTAGCTATCTACTGCATGTGATTATAACAACAACAAATGAACAATGATGATAAGATTTGAAGTGGGAGTAGTGTAGGGTAGGTAGCTAGTAGCCATGGATGATTTCGGAGCATTTGTTCTTGATCCACCTTAGCCCGTTCCTGATAGAAGCCTTCATCCGCCCTTCAATCGTGTACACCTTGTACTTGGCTATCCGCTTCCGTCTCTTCATCTCCGGATCGTTGAAACTCCAGGGCATCGATGTCGCCGTCACCTCACTCCGCCGTGGCGGAACCGGCGCTGCCAGATCCGGAGAACGGATCCGATTCGCTCCGTACACCTGATTAACGCTGCCGAAGCTCCTCCCGCTCACGACTTCCAGTCTGAAGTCGCCGGCGCTGCTCCGGAAACTCGGCCTGTATTCCTCCATGCCCAGCTCGATCCTCTAAAACTAAAAAAATAATGATAGAAACGGCGGAGAACGAGGCGCAGAGCATATAAGGGAAAGTTGTTAGCCACTACCAGAATTTATTCAAAAAGAAAGTGAAAGAGAATGATAGAAAATGCTAGTTAGGAGGCAACCTGGTCAGAAGAGGCAGACAATTAGCTGTAAGGGCTGTGACTAGTGATGCTGTTTTTATTTTTCAAGACTAGCCAGAGATTCTTCAAATGTATGTGTGGTCTCAGTACTCGATGCCACTTTTTTTTGTTATATATATATTATTATAAAAGGCAACAGATGATGATAATCATAATAATGTTGGCCTCCGTCAAAAAGGAGATCCGATCTACTTTTACCCTTCTTTTGAAATTTTTAGCATCTCTTAATCACCCGGGCAAAGATAATTAATTGACCAATTGAGCTATATCACGAGAAGAGAACAATTTTGCAGTCTTCAAAAATTTATAATTTACAAATGGTTGAGATTCTCGATCTAAAATTACAAACTTATGCCACTTGATTATAAGGTGTTTGGTGGGCAATTTAAAATCATAAAACTACAACATAAGCTTATGACATAATGATGTAGACATTTCAAATGTCTACAAATACACATTGCTACAAAGGAGCCAGAAGACAACATGAGAATGTTGTGTACCTTGAAAAGATGCTTTGGACACCTTATTATTTCATCCAAAAACATGACCACTTTCTGCTTCTTGTTTGGCTCAGAGGGAGAGGTGGTATACAGCGAGGAAAACCAGTTCTTCCATTACAACTTAATATACAGCTTTTTCATGTGCAGGAATCCGGCTACAATGCCCCAAAACAGTATCTCTAGCAATACAAATGTCAGGGTACCCCACTTCTCTGAATGTAACATTCCTTGCAATAGCCTCTCTGAGCCATCAACCTATGACCCATTTATCTATGGTTACATACACACATACATACATATTGTCTTTAAAAAAGAAAAACAGAAAAACAAGAAACCTACCAGATTGTTTTCAGTTGAACGCCAATAGAGACCTTGGAGAGCTGCAGGAAAGATGTCACAGGCAGCTAAAGCATAGACGATAAGAGCATTCATTCCCATCCATTGAAATATAATCATTGGTTTCCTCAAACAAATTACGTCAACCTGCAACATATAGTTAACCTTTTCTTTATTGACCTATTTCAACACAAACCTACATTCAGGACACCTTGGCCTAGCACTATTATTTTCCTTAATTTCAAGCTTGGATGAAAGGAATGACTTAAAATATATAAGTGTACACTCACAATGTAATATATGATGGTAAAAGCAATGGCTGAAGCTCCAGCGGTGGTGAACATATAGCTCAATGTATAGAGTGGTTTAGAAAGAGGAACCCCTGAAAGAACAAAACTTCAGGCATTGTTTTACTACAAAATTTTAATTCATAGATATGAATGCATGTGAAATACAAGCAACATTACCTACAACCACCAGCACAAGTCCAACAATCAGTAGTGGGAAGGAGAATATGGACCAAAATATTATCCTTTGCTTGTGACCCTACATCAAAAGAACAGATACATGGATAAAAAAGATGAAGAAAATAACGATAGGATTTAATTTAAGTTTTCAAATCAGCCAAATAGCAGCAGAGTGCATCTTACCTTGACCTGAACAAGAATGTGCCCATAATGTAATCCAACAAGGCATGTTATGCAGCCATTAAAGAACTGAAAATTGTCAATTAAAATGAAGAAGAGGAAAACATTTGGATTAAGAAGGGAAAAAAGGAAAAAGTTAAAAAGGAGCACTCAAGTTGAATTACGGTCAAAAATTAATCTTGCTCACAGCTTATGCCAGTAAAAGTAGGACAAAACTAAACTCTAAAATTGCAATTGCATAAGGGCTAAGGCTAAACTAAACTTTAAACAATTTAAAATAAAAATAAAGGAAGAGGAGAGGGATAGAGAAAAGCAGAACAGCATAACAAAATTTTATCTAAACTCAAGGAATGATATAAGAGGATATATCCAACCTCAAAATACCCTCAGGGTCAAAGGAGCAAGACACCATCCAGGTGCATTTTCAGGCAAAGGTCCATAATCAGGGGAATTATACTGCATTCCTACTAAAATAAACTGGATTAGCAAAATATAATGATAAAACTGCAGAGTTCAAGATTCCAGCAAAGCAAAAGCAGCACCAAAGAAAAAAGTTGACCAACCTTGTTCTTTTGTAGACAGGGCGTTGATAGAGATGACTTTCACCAAGAATAAGTCGATCAATGAAGCCAACTGCATTGCACGGAGGATCAAGACTTCCCCTCACATTACAATGAACCTGGTAAGAAATATGCTGGGCTTGAGTAAGATGAAAAAATCATATCCATCTGTTTCAAATTACTATGTATTTTAGTAGACTTTCATGTTTGGCTGAAAGACAACCTTAACTTAGCAAAGCTCAACCATCAAAAGATAGATAAATGATTTGCATGTCAGCATAACTACAATGATAATGCCAATAATTGGTGCTTGAATTCTTCTATTACTGCACCAATCAATACTATCAACGAATAGTAATTATCACTGTTTGAGTACTATATCCATATTAATTGACTGTGCCCATCAATATTATTATCAACAAATAGCAATTGCCAGAATGATGAAGCTTCAGAAAGCTTTAACTCACCAGTTTGTGTAGTAGATCCATATTGTGGTACTACTGAGCTGTTGCTGGCAGTATCTACTTTAAATTCCCAGTCTGGAACATAAAGGCCATACAGTAAACCCATGTATAAGACACTAAGTGACACTGCAACCAGCCTGTGAAATGAAGACCTGATTAAGAATTGATTGTTCTTTGAGATCCTGAAACATATTAATACTGCCTTCCCAGAGTCGCATCTAACCACCTTCTTTAATCAAGTGAGATTTAGAAAGGGAATCAGGGTAATAAGAATGGATACTTTGTCAATATCAACCAGATAATATGCAAACCAAACAATGGCATCAATCTGAGAAATGAAAACTGAACAAGAAGAAGTCATGCCCCACTTTAAACCAAAGAGAATGCTTACGCCTGAAGCCAGTATCTCCTCACAAATTTCATTGCTGAATCAGCAGAGATGTTGTTAACAAGCCAAATCTCCAAAATTGACGAGAAAAGATATCCAATTGAAATCCTCTATAGCGAAGAATTGGAAACACGGAGAACATTAATAAAGTAAATAAATAAAGAAAAGCAAAGATTTAATATTTTCATCAGTGCTTAATTTAAGTTCCAGTTGTGCTAGAGTACCTGTAACACGCCCATCCATCTAATCTTCTTTATATCAACTCCATAACTTAGATCACCACGCCCATGAAAATACCCACCTAACCACATACAACCATAAATGTTTATTATGTAGTTATAACCAGAAAAATAAATGTGGGTTTGGTGATGCATACCTTGAAGAATGACTCCCAATATAAAAAGCTTAACCATCCTGAGCAAAACTTTCTTCGTTGCTGCTGGTTTGCTGGGAACTTTCTGCACCAGATAGGGTAGTCTCATCACTATCAGAGTATAATAGCAGTAAACAGAGACCAAAGATCTAGCATCTCAAAAAATGGCACTAACAACAATTATTTCTCTGGACTAAAAGGAACAGTAGCTAATGAAAATCAGTGATACCAGTAACAGCCATGAATAGCAATCATACCGCATACAACATTTAAAAGAAGTAGGGGCATGAATAGGTGGAGAAATTTTATCAGTCAAAAAATGTACCTTGAACACAAGACTCACTGAAACACCAACAACAAAGAGGAAAAATGGCATCACGAAGTCCGCAAGTGTCACTCCAAACCAAGGAGAATGATTTATACTCGGAAAAGCTTTTCCAGCGTCATCAACCAAAATCATCAGCTAACGAATCACCGCATAATATAAAAATCAAAATTAAAACACACGAGTGTCAAATTCAGAAACGGCGCTAAGAGAGGATCACTTCAATTGATCTCCTTCACATGAAAATACCAAAAATGAACAAAAACGAAAAATATATACATATATAAGGTTCAGAGGGGACTTACAGCAACAGTGAGGCCTCTAAAGACATCGAGAGAGACTAGGCGTTCTTTTGAATTACTTGAATGTGTAGGTGTTGCTTCAGCTGGCAAAACGACGATTTCTTGCACACTGTTGAGTGAACCTACGATCGGGGCTTCCGGCGAGGAACTCCCAAGAAGCGGTGTTCGTTCGTCGGAATCCCTGACCTCCGTAATCGACGACGACGACGACGACATCCTGTTACCTGTCGTGAGCTATTTCTCTTCTGGTCTGTCGAACATTATTGGCACTTTTATTACCAGTAATTTCCAAAGTCAAATCCTAATAATCTTTAATCAACTCCGGATTTTAAAATAGTCCTATTTTCTCTATTACTCCGTCTCTTTTCCAACAAATTTTCTTCTCTTGTCCGTGCCTGATTGCAGATTTGCAGTTATTTCAGTTGCCGATGGAGCAGCTTACTAATTTCTTACAGCTGAAGATAACAATAATATTGGATAAGTGTGAGCTATTACTTGTTAGATGCGAAATGAAATTATTCTCAAATTTTTTTTTGTGGAAAAAATAACTACTTTCCTAATCTAACTCTTATATAGAGGGTTAACTACTTAACTTTGAGTTGAGATTACATTGTACTCCGTAATAAATAATTAGTAATTACAAATAAATAAATCAAATAATAACAATAGATAAAGTACACAAAAAAAATAAATTTATAATATTATAGTTACAAAACAAACTATCAAACCATTTTTGTTGTAATTGATCCAGACAATAAATTTTTATTTTTAAAATATCTATATGAGCATCTCAATAGGATTTTACCTCATTTTTTAGGTTTGATTCAAGGTGGAAGAGATAGTGTGTTAAAAAGAAAAGACTTAGGTTGTAGTAGTAGTGTAGGAGTCCTCGTTTTTTGTATCCTGGAGTGAACCCCACAAACTGAAACAAAAATTTAAAAACAAAAAAAAAAAAAATTGCAGTGGGTGCGCGTCTAGTGGACGCGTGTACTACACATGCTCGCTGGGTGCATGGAGAGTGATAGCCAATTATTGAGAATGCTCTGAGATAAATAAATAACAATCTAAACATGGATGGTGGGTTTAGATGAAGGGCGAGCCCCCGAGTCTGGTTCAGGATCCTTCCGGTCGTGATCCGACCGCCTGGAACCTCTTTGGCCTCCCGAGCGCTTGCTTTCTTTTCTTTCTCCAACGCATTTGTCAAACTTGCCCGCGTTCAGCAAATCTTCCCAGTTCCAACAATTGTTTTAAATTGGTGCAATCCTCCGTGTCATGACCTTGACAACGATGAAAGGCACAGTGTTTGGTTTTATCTTTGTCATCCCGCATGAGGTTGGGTAATTTCACGAGGTTGCGTGATTGTGTGTATTGCAGAGCCTCTGCGATCGAGCGATTTAGGGGTGTGAAATTACCATGATATGTGTCTTCTTTTCTTCACTACAGCGAAGTCAAGGCGGTCGGGAAATGGGGCCGGGAGATGCGATCGAGCCAACCACTCGGCAACAACAAGTCGGCTTAAGAAGTAACGGGCAAACCAACAACGGTTGGACAAATATACACGTGGAGGTCGCGGTCGGAGTTTATACTACCAATTGCTTACGGAAATAGTATAGTAGTTAATGACTTCAATTTTTCGAGTAGAAAGCTAAAGCACGCAGTCCATCTTGCTTAATTCGGATCGTTATGCTGTGCATGGTGCATACGGATGCCACAACATAATTTGCCGCTTAATTCAGCATGATATTGGGTCACAAGTAAAATATTGTATCATGTTCATATCATCACAAATTATTTTGTGGCCCCTAGTCCATATTGAGATATGAACTTAGGTTCAAATGTTCACAATTTACATAATAAACGTTTACAATTTACCTTTTAAAAATTTATATGTGTTTTAACTTAAAAACACAATTTATATTTTAAAAATATACAATTTATTCTACCAAGTCTCCTTACAAATGGAATAACAATTCTCATATGAATAATATCATCATATGAAATTCAATTTCAGTGGCATTATAGTTAATAGCATCTTATTGGGCGTATTTAGAGACTCGGCGGTGGTTCAAAGCCATAGCATACCCACGCCTGATGATTTCTTCTTTCTACAACTCCTGGAGAATTTCTTCCCTACCGTGAAATCGTGAATATAATCATAGATTGTATAACTGCCAGGTTGTTTAGGATTGATTAAATTGATTTGAGCATCATGTCGCTGAGACCTAACGCCAGAACCGATGCTCGCCGGAGCCGCTATAAGGTCGCCGTTGATGCCGACGATGGTCGGAGAAGAAGAGAAGAGAACATGGTTGAGATCCGCAAGAACAAAAGAGAGGAGAACTTGCTTAAGAAGCGTCGCGAGGGTCTTCAAGCTCAGCAACTCCAGAGCTCTGCTGCCGTCTCTCTTACCGATAAGAAGGTTCATTTCATATTTTGTTTTTCCTCAGTACTTGATACCTCCCTTCGAGCTTCGATCGGATTTAGCTAGCTAAACTCAGATTTCGCATGCGATCAGTACTTGCCGATGTTCATCTTCCTTTTGTTTCTGCTGATGACTGCATTCCGTATTGTTTCATAGTCTACTGTGCTAATTTTCATATGCTTCTGATGGTTGAAGATTGTATTAGAGTAGTAGATTATCTCGCCGAAGTTGCTTAGGTGTATTTTTCACTGAAATTGCATTGTCTGTTCGATTACTTCAGTTAGAGAGTCTTCCTGCTATGGTTGCCGGGCTTGGTCTAATGATGCCAATTTGCAACTCGAAGCAACTACTCAGTTACGGAAGCTCCTTTCAATAGGTTCCTTCTATAGTTCTACTCAATGCTATGATTTCAGTTGAGATTTGCTGGGCATCATTTTGCCTCACAAATTTATATATTATTTTCTTTGTGAATGTCATGACAGAACGCAATCCACCAATTGAAGAGGTGATACAATCTGGAGTTGTTGCTAGATTTGTTGAATTTCTTGCCAGAGATGATTATCATCAACTTCAGGTTGAGTTTTGTTGTTGGCATTTCTTATTATATTTGTGTGTGTATAACCCCTTGCATTCATTTATTCGTATTTGATATCATTGGTTATTCTAGTTTGAGGCAGCATGGGCTCTCACTAATATTGCGTCTGGGACTTCAGAAAACACAAAGGTTGTAATTGATTATGGTGCTATTCCAATTTTTATCAGACTTCTTAGTTCTCCAAGTGATGAAGTTCGTGAGCAGGTATATGTTGTGAGACATAATAATACTGTTATTCTTGTGGGGTTTGATTAATTTTTTCCGCATCTAATAGTTAGCAGTGCAACATTACAAGTGAATGACCGATTCTTCAATTAAGTTCTATTGATTTCAATGTGCTTTTGAGCTCTCAGGCCGTTTGGGCGTTAGGAAATATTGCTGGTGATTCACCCAACTGTCGTGATCTTTTGATTGACCATGGAGCTTTGATGTCATTATTAGCACAGTTTAATGACCAGTCAAAACTGTCCATGTTGCGAAATGCAACCTGGACACTGTCCAATTTCTGTAGAGGCAAAAACCCTCAGCCTCCATTTGAGGAGGTTAGACCTTTTTACCTCCCTCTCCATCTTATTTTTTTTCTCTCTTATATAAATCTATACATTTACATGTGTATGTATAAATATGGGGGTTGAAAATGCTTATGCAGTTAAAAGTGGCCCTACCTATTCTTGCTCGTCTTATACTTTCAACTGACGAGGAAGTCCTGACAGATGCATGCTGGGCTCTTTCTTACCTTTCTGATGGTACTAACGATAAAATCCAGGCTGTGATTGAGGCTGGAGTCTGTCCACGCCTTGTTGAGCTTCTGCTGTGAGTAATAGATTTTACTTTCCACTTTTACAAATTTTTGTCTTGTTTACTTTATAAGAATCAATTGTTCTCACTTTATTTTTTGCTTGTTGATTGTCTCCAGTCATCCTTCACCATGTGTTATTATTCCAGCTCTAAGAACAGTTGGTAATATTGTTACTGGAGATGATATCCAGACTCAGGTATCCAATACCATTCTGTTTGTTTTGCTATAATTTTATCTCTTGTACAAAAATGCATTAAGCTTACACAGTGTCTGCTAGGGTATATACATACATCATTGCGTGAACTCTTTAGTAGATAAGCAGCAATACATGATTAATTGGGTCCCCTTTTATTCCATGATACTTAAGGTGCTAATTATATGCTAAAGCTAAGGTTTTATAATCAGCTCCCCTTGTTTATTTTCCTCTTTATTTGTACTTTCATTCTCATTTGCACTTGTTCTGTCTTTTACTTTGCTGCTATGCATAAAAAATTCTTAAATTAGTGTCTTGATCTTTGATGCTAAACAGAAGATGAGAGAAGTCTATTTGGAATGAAGAGGAAAAATAAATAAATAAATAAGCCAACTACCATGTAGTGTGATGACACCTCTATTACCATTCCAAAATGGGTGGCATTGATTGTTTATTTGTTTGGGCTGAAAAAGATTGAGAAAGTATAGTAGACATGGTTTAAATGTTTTGTTTTGTTTTGTTTTTTTTTTTTTTTTTTGAAGACTTGATAATTATAAACTATTTAATACTTTAATAGTTAATACTAAAATATTAAATGTTAACCTAAAAAATATCTAGGGTTTGAATGATTTAGAGTTATTTCGTTCAAAACGACGTTGTTTTGAGTAAAATAACCTATTTAAAAAAAAAGAAGAAGGAAACAATAGCTAATCGGTGGCTAGGCGGGGGCCCTAGGCCGCCTAGACCACCAATTATGGTGCCCTAGGCCGCCTAGACCACCAATTATGGTGATATGCTAGGCGGCTGGCCAGTGCGTAGGCGCTATTTTGCAACCCCAATAGTAGAATAGATACTACTTTGTAAAGAATTATGAGTATTAATAAATAAATAAAGCGGGAGATGAATGATCATGCCTTTTTTGTGTATGCAATTAAATCTTAATCTGCCTCGTCCTCTATCCCTTGCATTTCTCCAACCTTACATGCTATGTAAACTAACATTAGATTTCTCTTTATTTTCATTCCTTAAATCTCTTAAGCCAAACAATATTTAGTCTTGTATTTGTTCCATGAACTTGTATTCTGGTTTAAAAATTCTAAATATGATCCTTAGTTCATCAATAAACTATTTCCAAATTACAGGTCATGATTGATCATCAGGCCCTTGCTTGCCTTCTTAACCTGTTGACTCAAAATTACAAAAAAAACATCAAGAAGGAAGCATGCTGGACAATCTCAAATATCACCGCTGGAAATAAGGATCAAATTCAGGTAATCCCTGTACAGGCAATAAATTTAGTTGTATTATCCTGCAGTCACAATTTGCTAGAATATTCTCAGTGTTGTCATGGTTCAATACCAGTGTAGTTTCAACAAGTAACTTTTTGGACGTTTTCTCCTGATTACATAATAAAAAATTTGTAATTCTCATAAATATGTTTTGACTTTTGCATCAAACCACCTCATTTAAAATGAAGTTTTAAAATTTTGTTTCCTTTTTAATTTTAAAGTTGATACTTGTGTTCCCTGATGCATGGTGATATTAAAGTTGTCTTAAATTTAATTCTCAGGCTGTGATTGATGCTGGTTTAACTGCTCCTATTGTCGATCTGCTCCAAAAATTCTGAATTTGATATAAAGAAAGAGGCTGCTTGGGCAATTTCAAATGCCACTTCCGGTGGATCTAAGGAACAAATCAAGTACGGAGTATATCTCTTTTCTTTGATTTTGCAGTGTAGTTGGTTGCTACTTTACAGGTGAGTTGAAGCTCATATTTGGACTGTTTGGCAGATTCTTGGTTGCCCAGGGTTGTATTAAGCCATTGTGCGATCTTCTAGCTTGTCCTGACCCAAGAATTGTGACTGTCTGCTTGGAAGGACTGGAGAACATTCTGAAGGTTGGGGAAACTGAGAAGGCCGAAGATACAAATGCAGATAGTGGTAATATATATGCAGAGTTGATTGATGAAGCTGATGGTTTGGATAAGATTGAAAGCCTTCAGAACCATGATAATAATGAAATATATGAGAAGGCTATAAAGCTCCTTGAGACATATTGGTTGGAAGACGAAGACGAGGACGAGCAGCGTTACATCAGGTGATGTCCACAAACCTGGATTTTGACTTTGGAGGTGGTGACTAAATCCATCAGGAGGATTCAACTTCAGTTGAAGAGTGTGAGTCTCTCATGAACATGTTCATATATTTTCCGTTAGGCTGTTGATGGCATTTTCATTAAGTTCATCATATTTTCCAATTATGGTGTGTGTTTGTGGCCAAACAGTAATAAGTATCCTGGACCTGATCACAAAACCATTGAATGAGTTTGTCATGCCACTCATATTCGCAATACTTTGCCAGGAATCAGATAAATGTGAAGGCCTTGGCCAGCAAATACCAAATACATTGGAGGTCGGGTGGATAGTTTTCTCCAACACTTTATTGTGGTTCAGATCCACTTGCTTGAGATTCTTCAGATCTCTGGTTCTATCTATAAGGGTGGCTACATTAATAATATTCTCATATGATCAGAAATGCAGCCAAGGCCGCCAGATGGTCACATGAATTGTTGGATGATTTTTTTTTTTTTTTTGGTTTTTTAAAAAATCATCCTATGTTTTTCTTTTTGCTTGTTTAATTTGTCGCATTGTATGGTATAAGCAATGAGTATATGGACTTTTTGAGGCAAGTTTTTGTGGTTTGTAGGTCACATGACTGTGAGTGAATTTAAATGTTAAATGAGCAGCTTGTATTTGCGGTACAGATGAAGGGTTGTTGGTTGCATCTGCCTCCATTAAGAAATAATTTTGTTGGCTCATACTCAAAAGTAGTGTTTATGAATCATGGTGTCACCATCGACAATGGTACCTAAAGGTTGATGGTTAACCCTAATCTGTGATCAAAATTAAGGCGGAAGGATGATGGAACCACCAGAAACAGAAGACTACGTTTGGCACAGCCTGATATTGAGGACTATAGTATTACTGAAATCGGCTGACGGAGACGTTAACTTTGAAGAGAAAATATACCGATTTGGTCACTCGCTATGAAGATTTTCACCATTTGGTCCTCAACACCAAAATTACTCATTGTCCCGACTATGGCATTTTTACCTGATTTGGGTCCTAAGTGTATTCAAGTCAAACCTAGAAGGGAAATTTTGAGATTTAAAAAGTATCTTCTTCTTCTTCCCTAAATCTAAGTCGTTTGTTTTATATAGAGTAGGTTATTTGTTTTCCGATAGCAGTCGCAGCTTCAATATGCAACCAAAGTGCCGTGATCAATCTTCATTCCAGCTATATATAATCGAATGATGTTCAAAAATTTGGCTCTGGCCAACATTTTTCAATCAGCTATAAGCACTCCATTTTCGAACATCATTCCGATTCTTATAGCTGGATGAAGATGATTCAACGCACTTGGTTGCATATTGAAGCGCGACTGCTAATCGAAAACAAATAAATATCTATATACAAACAAATGACTTAGATTTAGAGAATAAAAAAGAAGATACTTTTTTTAAATTCAAAATTGGCTTTTAGGTTTGACCTGAAAAGAACACTTAGGACCAAATCAAGTAAAAATGTCATAGTCGAGGACCAAATTGAGTAATTTTGATAGTCGAGGACCAAAATTGGTGGGAAATCCTCATAGTCGAGGGACCAAATGGTAATTTTCTCCTTTTTGATATAAATAAATAGTAAAATCAATGCGGCCATTCAAATAAAACATCACAGACAATTCTTAAGTGAGAGATTAACTAGTAAACAATCCGGAAGAAAGATGCTATAAGTTGACCCCGAGGTCAAGGACGTTTCCAGTGTGGTAGTATAAGTAGTGTCAAATCATATAGACTATCTGGCCTCGCACTTTTTGTCAGCTACATCTTCAGTAGACAAAGTAGCGATCAACTCTATACCCACCCACACCACAACAAAGTGAAGAAACTGGATTTTGCCTAGTACTAGAAACACTGGGTCATTTTATGAAAGCAATTATCACTATTTATACTGTATTTTAACTAGGTGATTTTTTCTTTTTTTGAATAATAAGGGTGAAAGATTAAAATGCTTTAATAATAGAAGCACAAACATAATCAATCAGATAGAACTGGGGAACGACATATTAATCTTTTATAAACAAAGTTTCTAATTATATATTGGATAATGTTGGTTTGTATGTGTTAAAAAAGAAAAATCCAATAGACACTAAGCAGTGAGCGGTAGTACTTATCAACGACACTGGCGAAACAATCTCGCACCACAGATCTTTAAAAAGAAACGTCGACGTGGGAATGCCGAAGATCCCCCACACGTTGCAACGGCTGAGATTGTGAGCAAGAATATTGTTGGGGGTTTGGATTAGGTGTGGAAGGGAATCCAATGGGAGGGTAGTATTCGTGAAATTTTAAAAAATGAATGGAAATTGAAGAGTGAGGGGGGTCTAGGGTTTCGTGTCTTGCAGACCACTGTCCACCTAATGCCTCACTGTTGTTACCCATTTATCCTTTTTTTTTAAAAAAAAAAATATTATGATTTCATCTTAGATTTAGTAGCCGCTGACCGTCTGATTCCTTCAGCCACAGATAAAGTCTCCCCGCCCCCAACGGCCAAACGTTTTACACCCTTTGATCTCCTTCTCTTTCTTGATTTCTTCATACATCACATTCTCTCTCTCTCTCCCTCTCCCTCTCTGTCTGCCTGTCTGTTGTGTTTATGTAGCCTCCATTAAAACAAATTCCTATTTCCCACCTTATCTTCTTCCCGCTTTTCACTTTGGGTTCTCGTTTCCTTATTCTAAATGCGTTTTTGTGGTGTTCCTGCTGTGACATCTTTTTCTGCATTTTTTTACTGCTTTCTGGAGTGTATGTGATCTGGATCTGAATGAGCAAATGGTCAGTGATTCCTAAACTATTTTCTTCTCCATTTTTTTTTGCGATCATGCTTTTATCTCTGCTTCCTCTTAGGCTCTTACTGTCCTTTCTGTTGCAGAGATCAAAAGAATCGGATAGCCCTTCTCCCCAGGTTAAGAGTTGCAGTGATTGTCACACCACCAGAACGCCGCTCTGGCGTGGCGGTCCGTCTGGTCCCAAGGTAGTTTTTACTTGCTGATTTTTTTGTTTGTTTTTGTTTTGAGTGGTGTATAGTAATGAGGTGAAGTTTTGGGTGCAGTCGCTTTGTAACGCGTGCGGGATCAAGTACAACAAGAAGAGGAGGCAGATGCTAGGGTTGGACCGGGGGAGGAACGAGAAGGGCAAGAAGAGGAGGAAGAGCGGCGGCGGCGGCGGAGACGGCGCCGTTAGCAGCGGCGGGAGCACCGAGACAGCCAAGTCGCTGAGGATGCGGTGGATGGCATTGGAAGGAGAGACGGCGTTACGGAGATCGGAAAAGCTGTTGAGTCAGTTGCGAGAGGAGGAACAGGCGGCGATACTTTTGATGGCTCTCTCTTACGGCTCCGTTTACGCCTAGGCCCGCCCCGCTCCGAACACCAAACCCTAGCAAACCAAACCCTAACCCCCATCCCCATACAACCAACCATTTTCCCTGTCCCCCGTACCCGTTGTAGGCAGTAAAGACCTCTAGGATTACTAATCGATTGACTCCATTGTTAACCCTCAAGCTTAGTGCTGCAATTGTAAGATCTTTGTTATAAGAAATGCAAGAAGAAGAAGAAGATGATGCTGTAATAACCTACGGAGCATTCATTTTCTGTTTTAGTAATGCGATCTAATCTTGAATTTGTTGATTTTTTTTCCCCTTTTTGTTTGAATTGTTGACGTTTCCATCGCATTCATTTGTCGTCTTGTACCCTTCACGGGTTCATCAACTTCAATGTCAGTGTCTCTGCTGTACATTGATATTAATTACTATTCAAAGCATGAAGACTGGATTCCGAGGGAAATTTCAATTTTGAATCCATATTTCCAATTTCTGCAATACATTCAACTTTCAAATTAGTAGTCGTACGATTCCTTCTCCAATCTCCATTGCAGCTGGCAGCCAGATATGCAAAAGGAGAAAGTGTTGTTCATTTTTCAGTAATTTTTTCCTGAGAAAACAAAATCACTGGAAAAAGAGAAAGCCTTTTTTTTTTTTTTGCCTTTTTTGTAATGTTTTATTGGTAAAACTAAACATTGGTTCTACAAAGATTGTATCACGTGACTCCACATTACAAATGTATAATGATGTTTTACTTATATGATAAATCGAGTGAGGAAATTTGTGATTAAGAAATAGAAATTTCTGGATAAGGCTGGAGATGACGGGGAAGAAGCAAAAAGGTGACGCGTAGAATATAGATGCCACCAGAAGCTCCAGAAATTTCGACACGTAACTTTTCATTCATCACTGCACCGCCGCCGACACGTATATAAGCATCATATCCTAAATTTGGTTAAGCAGAGTAAGAATTGAATCATTCTACATAGGACGGTAAAGTTAAAACTATAAATTTCGTGTTTCTTTGTCGCATAAGAAGCCAGAACTTAAGTATGTATGCTAGATTAGCAGCAAAGCTGAATCGTCCCCTTCTAGGATTGATTCCGAGGAATCAATACTGTCTGCCGGAAAGACTTTTGTCGGCCTCGGTAGGCCGGACAGCGGACCCTGATGTTCATGGCGGTGATGTTGATGTAAGTAATTAAGTAGTTGATTCTTGATTAGTGGCTAGTGGCGTGTGAATATAATTATGATTTATATATATGCAGGAATATGATGCCGCGGAGGCGAAGAAGGCGGAAATGGCGAAGGGGGAATCGGAGATTAAACCCAGCAATACCGGGAAAGTTCCATATTCGCCGTCGAAATCCCCTTGTGGGTCATCGCCCAAGATAGAGAGCTCCGGCGTGAACGATCGCATAGAGCCAAACCTCCAACAAAAGCGTCGCAACTCTAACGCTTCAATACCAGACGTGACCTGCGCGGGGTTGGACGGCGGCCCATGGCCGGATGACGCGACGGACCGGCGCCGACAAGAAGACGACAACAGGGAATACTTCAAGCACCACAAGGCGTCGCCGTTATCGGGCTTAAAGATGGCCGACACAAGAAAGCCGATAACGCGAGCAACCGATAGCAGCGGTGGAGCCGGCGCAGGAGGTGTGGTGGTGTGGCTGCCGGAGCAGCTGGAATCGGCGGAGGATACGCTGTTGAGAGCCATGGAAATTTGGAAACAAAACGCCGCGAGGGGCGACCCAGATTCCCCCCACGGCAAGATTCTCAGGAATCTTAGAGGAGAATATTGGTGATCGATATAAAGTGTAAACCACGGTTAAACACTCTACTTATTTGTTATACCCCCCGTAATAATACATACAACTACTCCTTTGATTAATTCCACGACGCATTAACGCCGTCACTTACAAATTAAATGTGGCCCCTACAATAACAACGTCTCAGGTTCACTAACATTAAAGAACCAAAACCTATAACCGGAAACAATGAAACAACCAGAGATAATACAAACCACCACGTATTCACTTTCAGCGGCAAATGCACGTGCAACGCACACGCAGCGACGTTGACCTTAATTACCAACATCTACGTACTGCTCCCTGCAATGGGCGGTTAGATATTTTTATTTTATTTTAGTGAATGCCAGGGTACAGCTAATTCCAGCTAGGGTACAACCACCCTATAATCTTCATAATAACATTTCATGTTAAATTGAATCGGTAAATGTCACTAGTATAGCTAAGATAACTCGTGAAATATATATTGTTAATTCTCTCTTTTTGAGATAAAAGTAAATTATTGTAAGTTATCTCAGAACAGGAGCCAAATCTGGTGGTGGAGCCACATAATATCCTTTTTTTTTAAATGGGTAATTGTAATATAGAATCTGGTTTTTTTTTTAAAGACTAGATAAGATTTGTTGACATTAAAATGTCATTTTATTAAACGTAAAATGAAATAAATGATTAGAAAGGGAAAGTGCATTAAATTGAAGCGAGAAAAGCAGTTGAAACTCATTTAATATTACCTCCCATATACCCAACTCCCCACTACCAAATTCCTATATTTCTCGTCTTCGTTTACACGCAACATTCAATGTTCTGAGAATCTGAGGGGAGTTGAAGAGATAAGGCGGTTACGAGATCGTGATCCAGGAGGGGAATGGAAGGGGTGTCTGTTAATGTATACAACGGGTTAAAGCAGTACTGGAAGACGAAGAGGAAGGGATACGAGAGGATAAACCGCGGCGGCCGGAGAAGGAAGTTTGATACCGGGGACGGAGCTAGCGGCCGGAAGAAACCGTCGTGGAGGATAAAGCTCACGCCCAAGATCAAGCTCAATTTCAACTCCGATTTTCTCCCAAAAAGCTGCTTATTCGCCTCCGCAACGCCTCGTCAACATGATGCTCAGGATCGCCAACACCCGCGTCATCGCGGCGGCGGCGGCATGGGCATGGGCGGATTCTCCGGCGACACCGTCGCCACCTTCGGAACCCGGCCATCAAGGAGTACGACGAGAGGATGCTCGTCCAGATCTACAAATCTATGCTGGCAGCTCACGGTCAATCTCACTGGTTCCCCGTGATGCACCGCCGCGAATCGCCACCCCTATTACTTGTCGACGTTAGGGTAAAAATCCTTCCAAACACAATACTATACAAATTAACTTTTTTCCTTTTCAGTTTTCACCACTCATTTTTCTGTTTCAATCCAGTAAAAAAAAGAAGAAGCAATATCTCCGTCAATAACGCCGTTATCACTTATTCCCTTTCGCCGCTTTTATTAGTCAAGCTCATTAAATGCTAGCAAAATTTGGCATGCTATAATACGCTGTGTATTAATTACTGTAATTCTAAACTCATAATCGTAATTAGTACTTCCAAATTCGTCTCGTTCTTCCTCCTGGTTATATTTTATTATATATTCATTAATTAAATTAATAATCAAGTCTGACATGGCGGTCGTACCAAAGCTTAGTGGTTAACAAGTAAAGATGCCAATAATGTGTGTTTGCATGTGCGTCCGAGAAACGACAAGATTTGTATGTTAGTTGGTGCAATTTTCCCATCAATTGTCCGCCCAACATTTCAAAAACCAAAATTTTAGGTTCAAAAAACCAATAGTAATAGAATTTGTTTGTTTGTAATATAATGACGTCGCTTTCCTAACGTTAAAAGTAATACAAATCATTATTATGCGATTAAAAGAACGAAGAAAATAATGTTTAAAATTTGGTAGTGGATATGTATAAAATGGGCCCCCTTTTTGGGTTCACTCAAAGCATAATTTTCTCATTCTCATCATCACTACAAAAGTAACTGTAACCAAAATTTAAGTCTTCAGAGTTCAGCCTGAGTTATTGGGCCGTTGTCTTTGGCCCAATACAGCAAATTGGGTTGGGCTTTCCTATGAGCATGGACCTTGGCCCACAACTAAATAATTTCTGGTGCAAAACATATTTTACCATGATTACTATATAAATTCAACAACACTGATAGAAATTACGATTTGACAAGTGTTATGCTTAAGGAAGCTAGGCATGAATTATGGAAAGTCTATAATTACTAAATTTCTGTAATAAATCTTTAGAAATATGATTTTCATAACTATAAAATCGACAAAGAAAGAAGGAAGAAGGACAGGCAATCAATTTTATACAAATTAATACACATTCTTCATCATTTTAAAGAGTTGACTATTAGGGACGCTTGGTTCCTGAAATGTTAGATTAGCTTAACTTGTGAGGCAACCAACATGGTTGGTGTGGTGGTTCAGCACCTCGTCCCTTAAATATGAGGTTGGAGGTTTGATCCCCACCCATGTGAATGGAGCAATATAATATAATATATAAAATGTTTAGTTTATGAGTTATCTTTTATGTTATAATGATATTTAAACAAAAATTCATACTTTTAACATATTTCATTGTATTTCATAATTTCATAATTAAAATAAATAAGGCAATGACCTTCTGGTCTGGTGGCATGAAATGGTTCAGAGCGATATTGACTCTTTATGCTTCAATAAATTGAGAAAGTAACATAATCAGTAGTACTCAAAAACCTAAAAAATAAGATAAGATGAATCAAACATGAAAATATAACATTCTTTCGATTATGTTGTATAATTTAAATCCTAAACCATCTTAATTATGAGTTGAGCAGTACATTCATTTGGTAATTATATTGCAGTACTATATATACCCCAACTGCAGTTTACAGTAGACGAGACTGGGTCAATTTCTGCACCGACAGCATAGGCAACTACCAACATGTCTCTATTCTTATTATTTCTTAAACTTTCTTTAAATAAAAATAAAATAAAGGCATTGGTTTAAACAAACGCATCAGAAAATGCCACCTTATCTGATCCTTTAAACATGTATTATCTTTCTCTTACGAATATTAAAGTTGTCTATGATGTCATTTTGTTGGTGAGGATAAATTGTGGTATATACTATTAGCTTGCGAGTGGCGACAACTTTTTCAGTCACTTTTTTTTACCTCTCTCATCTTTCCTGGATTTGATTATAACTTCAACATCGCCTGCGGGCCTTTCAGTGTTCCGTTCTGATCTCTTTTTGCCAGAGCAATAAATGGAACTACGAACGTTAATTGGTTCTTCCCTCTACACGTCACTTGCGGACCTCAACCCCCACGGACATCCTTTATGTGTACCGGTATTTAGTTCCGTTTGTCTGTGATTTATATCTTTTTAAATGCTCTGTCATGAGTGTGGGACCCTTAAGATTGAGAATTTAATCTTTGAAGAAAGATAACTGCAAATATAATTCAGTTGATTTCTGGTAATAAATTATGGGGAAAGATAAAATAAGAGATGTAACCTAAATGGGGGATTGAAATGGTCAGGTTTACACCAAACATCGCGTGTTTGAAAGTATAACAATGGCGATTAGGTGGTGTGAGAATATTTGTGTAAAAAAATGGACAAATTTGATCTCAGCAGTTAGCTATACAGTTTTCAACGTCATCACATCAGCGCAGGAGTTAGTTAGGCTCTAATCAAACCAATTGCATCACTAATCACAAGCAATACAATGGGAGACGTATGTCGGCGTGGGCGTTACGTTAGTTGTTGGGCTTGTGTCAACCTCATCAACGCCTCCTATTTTTATGAGTTAATATCCAGTTGCTCGCATGGGTAGCTCAACTGGTCATAGAGGTGAAACTTTGGAATGATGACCAGGGATCGAGTCTCACCAGCGGCAGTGTGGGAGCGACCTCTCAAAGTGAGGGGGGTTTCTTGTGCACAGTGAGCACCGGTCTAGCCTCTATGGTTCATGTTCAGTTGAGTCACCATGATTTACATCCTCCCAAATGCTCTGTCGGGCCGGGGTGTGGGCCGCCTCTATGGTTCATGTTCAGTTGAGTCACCATGATTTACATCCTCCCAAATGCTCTGTCGGGCCGGGGTGTGGGGGGCCCTTAGGGTTGGGGTTCAGCCTTTTGGAATGATGAGTTAATATCCAGTTTGTTTTCTCGACTATTAAGATTTCATCAATTTGATCATCTACTATCAAAGTTGTTCAATTTAGTCCCTAACTATGTAATTTTTACTATTAAATTTTACAATTTTGGTCATCGATTATCAAAGTTGCTCAATTTAGTCTTTAACTATCAATTTTTACCTAAAATGGTGCCTCGACTATTAGAATTTCACCAGTTTAGTTCTAGACTATTAGGATTTCATCACTTTGGTCATCGACTCTCCAAAAAGGTCTCCAAATTCACACTAAACTTACATTTAGGTTAACATTTGCATAGTTGGGACTAAATTGAACAACTTTTGTAGTCAAAGACCAAAATAGTGAAATCCTAATACTTGATGGACCATTTTAGGTGAAAATTACATAGTTAAGTACTAAATTGAGTAACTTTAGTAGTCGATAATAAAAGTGGTGAAATCCTAATAGCGAGTGACAGAATTGGGTATTAACTCTATTTTTATTTTATAACCCAAATTTTCCACTTCAATTGATTATATCTTATACTCCTGAGTCCGCTCTTAGGTGTCTATATTTTAAAATACTTGAAATTAAATGTTTACTCTATTGAAATTTCGTAGGAGGCATCTTTCAGTCCGATACCATATTCAAGCTAATCTCTGTTCGTACCGACCGACTCAATTTAAGATGCAAAGTACTGGTCAAATTGATTTTTCATACGAGAGGAGGTTGAACTTCTAACCTCTTTTAAGGGATAAGCGTGCACGGTCATGCCAACCAATTTGATTAATAATTTGTATTTTATTTTTTTAAACACCATGTTCACTCCTTATTCACTTGTGTGATAGGGTCTCCATCATTCAAATTCGTCCATTTTAATTAAGTTAGACCATAAAATATCATGCATAAAAACTGAAATATGAGTGTCGAGTTAGTACTGGAGTTGGATATTCATAATCTTAGAAAGGGTATCTGACTATATTGGCATAGGTTAAAGGTTGTCGGTTTCGATGGAGAGAAGGAAGCTGGTCCACTCTCACAAAATGCTCCACCACCACCTAATTAACTCCCATCCTAAAACATCCTTTGAATTTTTTCTGATCTCTATTAACTAAAATAAAAAATGTATCGCTACTTTCCAGTTTATGTCTATTCATTCTTTTTCAAACATGGAATCTCGTCTCATCTCTTCTGGTAAGCTAAGGTTGTACATGTTTAAACCTGTTTTCTATCTACTGAATCATGTAACACTCCATCTCTTTGAGTATATATATATTTGCATATTTATACATGACAAAGGAGTGGACGGTGCAAAAATTTTGTGGACCAAAATAGATTTGGTTTTCAACCTGTCTGAATTTGGTAGATAATTTCAGCAAATATCATCTTCAAATAATTAAAGATCATCCAACTAAGATGAATCATAACATAATGTTTCATAGTCTAAACATGTTAAAAGTTTAATTTCTTACCAAATATTTTCTTTTTCACTGTTTTCAAAGTGTAGTACTTAAACCTTACACATGTAATAACCTACAAACTATATATAAGGAAGTACTCAGTATTTTATTATGTCAGTTTTATGTTATAATTAATGGTAGTTGGGTCCAATTTATATAACTAATGATATAACATTGCAATTAACTTTAGGTAGTTGATAACAATTCATTTAGCAATTTTATACAATTGTTAATACAATTTAAGGTTTGATAATCAAGAGTTATGAGTTAATTTTTTTGATGCAAAAGTCAAACTGAATCCAAATAATTTCACATGTTATGAGTTAGGATTAATTGCCAGGTGGTGGGCATAACAAATGTGTCGGTAAAAAAAAAAAAAAACATTTTGATTTGAATGAAATGGAAATTAAGATAATTAATAGGATTGTATGATGGAAAAGGTAGAATTATGGTAACATGATTTAGGAAAGGTGAAATAGGTAAGTAATTGAGCATTGATTAGCGTCCCGCATGCATTTACTGGGGGGAATTAAACGGGAAATTTTATCATTTATGGTGTGAAATCTGAAAGAATTAAATATATAATATCAAAGGCCAAAACAACTAAAAAAGGCTCCTCTAAAACTTCAATGCTCTCTCCCATCTCTCTATACCCATCCTTCCCTCTCCATTCTCCAGTTGTGTGACTGCGCTTTTGCTTCACCTTCTCCGGTAAGAGAGAAAGGAGAGAGAGAGAGAGAGGGGAAGGGAAGACTGTGGTGGTGTCGCCGGCGGTGCAGCGCCGCCGCTACATTTGCTGTGTTTTTTGAGTTTGCTTGGTTTCTGGTGGCGTCGGAGTAGAGGCAAGGCATATATATATATATAGTCAAACATCAAATAATTTGTGATTTTTTGGGAGTTGGCATTAATTTGGTATATAGCAGCAGTGCGAGGAAGCCCCACCTCTCTGCCACAATCTGGCGGACGGTAGAGGAACCCTAGTGTTCCTCTTTTCTTCTCTGTGCTCTTCTCGGTTGTTGCGCTTTAAATTGAAGAGGAAGAAGAGGAAGAGAGGGGGTTTCTCCGTTAGGAAGATGCTTTGGGTAATGAAATTCTCGTGGTTCGTCTCCGCCGCAATGGTGATGGTTGTTCTATTTCCGTCGCTGCAATCATTTCCTCCGGCGGAGGCCATTAGATCGTCCAACCTCGATTCCTACCTTCGGTTTCAAGGACAGATTGCTTCCAGCGGCGCACTTGACCGATTCTCTTTCCGGAAAGCGCCGCCGTTTCGTAATGCCGGTGGATGCGGGTCCGTGGTGGGGGAAAGCTACGTGTGCGATCCCTCTCTGGTTCACGTCGCGATTACTCTGGACATGGAGTATCTCCGGGGCTCAATCGCGGCGGTGCATTCGATTCTGCAGCATTCTAGGTGTCCGGAGAGTGTGTTCTTTCACTTCCTGGTCTCCGAGACCAGTCTGGAAAGCCTGGTGAGATCCACTTTTCCGGAGTTGAAGTTGAAGGTGTATTATTTCGATCCGGAGAGAGTCCGGAGCCTCATCTCTACTTCCGTCCGGCAAGCGCTGGAGGAGCCGCTGAACTATGCTCGGAATTATTTGGCGGGTATGCTGGAGCCCTGCGTACGCAGAGTTATATACTTGGATTCTGATCTGGTTGTGGTGGACGATATTTCCAAGCTATGGACTAACAAACTTGGGGGACAAGACCATCGGAGCTCCGGAGTACTGTCACGCCAACTTCACCAAGTACTTCACCTCTAATTTCTGGTCGGACCGGAAGTTGTTACGCGACGTTCGCCGGCCGGAAACCGTGCTACTTCAACACCGGCGTTATGGTGATAGATCTAGCGAAATGGAGGCGGTTGGGGTACACCAAGCGTATTGAGAGGTGGATGGAGATCCAGAAGACGAACCGGATCTATGAATTGGGGTCACTGCCGCCATTCCTGCTAGTGTTTGCGGGAGAAGTGGCGCCCATTGAGCACAGGTGGAACCAGCACGGTTTAGGGGCGATAATGTACGAGGAAGCTGCGCAACCTCCACCCTGGTCCGGTGAGTCTCCTCCACTGGAGCGGCAGCGGCAAAGCCGTGGCTGAGGCTGGACTCCAGGAAGCCATGCCCGCTTGACTCTCTATGGGCACCGTACGACCTCCATGGACATTCAACGTGAAACTCAACTCCTCTACTGTTATCTCGCCGGTAAATTCCTAGTCAGTCTAAATTTCTTTTGTTTCCGTCTCTTTAATTTTCTGGTCGACATCTTCATTTCCCATTAATTTTTGTCAGTCTTTTCTTATATTTTCAGAATTTTTTCTCTTGATTTTTTTGGCATTTGGATTAAATATAAGCTCCATTATTATATGATGAATGAGGAGGGATTTGTATTCTATTCATCCGCACTCTGCTCTTGAATTCTGAAATAAAAAGGGGAAAATTCAATTCAATTCAATTCAATTCCGACCACCGTTTTCCCAAAATCTGTGTTTGAATTATGATTGCATTTATGGTGTAATTGAGGCACAATAATACATTAATACCGACACAGACACTACTAACTAGGTCTATGTTTGGGCAAAGAACACTATAGATAGGAGGTCAAGAATTTGAATCATCCTCCTAAATCCTAATCCTAAAATAAAACGACAAGATTCTCTGTCTGGGGAGGTATTGTTTTAGCTGAGGATAGTAGGAAGGTTGTAGCTTTGCTTGTTTTGTGCCTTGAAAACCTAGTAGACAACAACCAACCCACGATAGATGTTGGCTGCCATTAGCAACCTGAGTATGGAATAGAGAGGTCAACGCGACCATGACAGTGGGATTGTAATTTAATTTAGACCATTGATAGCTCTGCTAGTACCTTACAAATAAATACATCTGTACCCATGTTGTTGATTGCGAGGATGACAACGATGATGTCCAGAGACATCACCGGCGTCGGACGGACGCAGCCGCCATTGCTGCAACTTAAGAATGCTTTTTACTATTATGTATGAATGTGTTTTTGGCGTTAGCGGCGGATGTCTTGTGAACTACCCACTTAACCTCACCCCTTCTTAGCCACTCCCTTTCATTTTCTTCCCTATTACTTTCATTCCCCGTGTGCCAAAACCACTCACCATCACTATAACAATCACACCATTTAATTCGCCCTGTCGGTAATTCAAATAGTTCATCAATCAACGTTTAATTTTGCTTTTAGTAACAAAGGCGGTATTCGAATTTGCTTACTAAATAATTCAAGTGGTTGACCAATCGGAAACCTTTAATTTTACTTCCAACAACGAGCTGTTATAGTCTGGTGAAATCGGAAATAAAATTCACCAAACATTACTTAATCACCCTATTATTAGTATAATATCACACTCAAGAATCACATTTTACACAAGCTTAGGTTATACGTAAAAGTAGGGGTAATGCATAAATAGTTAATTAAAAAGGCAAAAATGTGTGGAGTGAGAAATTAGAAGGCAGCTGGCAGGTGGTGAGTGACGTGGTATTTGATTAACTAATGTCCAAACCATAGGGACCATTGCCAACTTGATTAAGCTTTTTCCCAATAAAAAAATGGGATATTCTTAGCTGTCCTTAAGGCATCGTATTCTTGATTTCTATCATCTGTGTCTTATTGTTTGGGTTGACTGGGTACGACGTCGTTGCTCTCCACTACTGCCCATTACCGTGCCACCTACCTCTCCTGTAAACTAATTAATTTATGTTTCCTCAAAAAAAAAAAACTAATTAATTTATTTTTATTTTACAAAATCCGATAAAGACTGAGCATCTGACACTGCTAAATTCTCCGTAGTCCTTCCCGGCCGTTTCTGATGCAATCATAAAACTCCGCCATAACTTTTACTATCGAGTACGGAGTGTTTAGATTTTTTTACGTCCTTACTTTCTTCATCAAATTAATTACTGAACTTTCACTTTAATTTTAAGATAAATAAATACTCCGTATCAAATATTTTTTAAAAAGAGTTGCACGTTATATATAGTCAATGTATGTATAGTTCGGTTTAAAAGATTTTTTTTTCTTAAAAATAAAAAATAAAAAATTGTGTGCACGTGAAAAACACAGGCAATGTTAAGGAGTCAGAGTGAACCGTTTGGTGTGAAAAAAGAAAAATGATTTTTTTTTTTGAAACAGAAAAATTGAAAAAATGAAAATCACAATTTGAAATGTTAACAAATTAAAGGTATAGACTTGCTTTCATTAGCATGATAGATGTTTGATTTTGCCAAGTATATTTAAGATTTGGATATGGGTTAGATTTTTTGTGTGTAAAATTGTGCAGTTAGTGGTAAATACGGACGAAACTATAAATACGTATGTATTGTTAGGTCGGATTGTATATGAAACTTCTATTCGTGTGCTTGTTAGTTCAAGTTACTGAGCTCGAAAAAGGAGATATTGGGTTAAAGGGTCCCGAGCTGATAATGGTTCTAAAGGAAATGCCAAAAGTCCCTCCCTTAGCATTTAATGCATTATTTATAGGGGTGAAGGGAACACATGATGGAAGCTCGGCATGCACGACATGTGTGATCCATGCATACCGGAAGATCGGGGGCTTTGTTGATTCCTCCACGTGTGCTAAGATTCTTGATGCCCTTGTTTCCGTTGTTAACGAGTTGGGCTAGAGGCAAAGACTTAGTTTTCTAGGAGGAGAAGGTTAGACAGTTCGTTTCGAGCTAAAATGGTCGGGGCAGATCTTCCTAGCGGTGGAAGACTAATGGCTGCTAAGTCTAGGCTCATTTCGCCAGTTTAGTCTGGTCGATCAACTCTAAAGTCAGTTATAGTCAAAACTAGTTCCTCTCGGGAAGTTGATCACGTACCGAGCAGATGTTTGGTGCGTACAGATAGATTAGTTAGGGGAATAATCCTCATCAAATTTCTTCACATAAGTTTATGTAACGGTTTATAAATCAGAGTCAATGATATAATTTAGCAAAAATACAAACTTGGGTTATCAAACAAAGATTAAATGTATAGAGGAAAAGATAGAAGGGGAGCAACAAGTTAACGATGATATTGGCTTGTACTTTACGTACGTACTTGATGAAAAGCAAGCATAGTATAATGATGTAAAGAAATGAAACCCCCATGTGCCGAAGCGACAATCTTACCTGGCATGTGCCTACCACGCAACTCATTTTTATACAATTTTCAGGCCCGATTCCGCAATGGTTAACCTAAATATAGCGTAATTGGTAAATGACTATTAGCTGATTGCCTTAAAGGACATGATTAGTTGATTGTGGAAATATGTTTGGTAAATTAACTGTTAGCTGATAATTGTTTAATATAATTTTTTTTCTCAAAAAGTTAATTGAACAACTTTTTAAATTTTAGCATTTTGGAGTTACAAAAAAACTGATTAATCAAATATTTATATTGATTTTTTAACTAAAATCAAATAACTAAGCCAAAATTGGCTAATAAACTAATTATTTTACCAAAAAGGACTATACTAAAATAAGAATCAGGATAAGTGCATTCAATGCTTCAATATGTATAAATACCCTGAATAGGCATTATAAATGGTCCACAATTTTTAATACTCAAAGCAATTACACATGTTAGTTCTTAGCTGACCGTTGATTCTATAGCCATAAACTAATAGTATTTGAGCTCCAATATATGAATGGAGGGAGATGAGGGTGTGGGCTTGGAGCTCTACATTCTTATTCTCACTAGTATATTTTATCTTGTTTTTCTATAGACCTTATCATTGAGACACATTATTGTGCTTAGCCCAAACTATATATGGATCAATGATATTGTACTATTTGGACATACCCATATATTATAACCTAACCATGCATCATCAATATAATCAACTTCTTGTCTACTTCATAATCAACAACTGATTATTCATCATTTTGTGGAACACAAAAACTTGTTCCTATATATATATAAATATATATATAGTATTATATATATATATAATATAGTACCTCTGGCTGAAAGGGATTCCTCAGCTCGATAGCATGCATATGCCGGCTTAGCTTAATAAATTTTGTAATCTCCGTTCACAAATTTAACACATTATTAAGAGATGTTTTGACAATTTTCTTAGCTTCTTTTATTATCCATCTCCCTTACGTAGGACATTGGGACTGGGTCGTCTTCTTCAATTGAATTCCAAACTTTAAACGTTTTCTTAATCCATTCATCATTATCACCGCTTAGCTTTCTTCTCTGATCTAATGCTTCCAACCACTACCAAAACATTTCCTTGGATTTTGACACACTCAACACACGTATGATCAACCTATATTGATTGATTCAAATACGCAGAGTATTAGTATTAGTAGAAGAATCAATCAATGCCGGCGACAAACTTTCATGCATATTATTTCCGCAAGAAACAGAAAAGTTCAAACATTAATCTGTTAGTTGTGATCGATCATCTTCTATTTTATATCAAGCGTTGTTATTGATCTTTTGTATGTTTATGTTGTCTTCCTCGAGCTCACAGAGCTAGGGCCCGCATAGCCAACCATGGCTACTTTCTTCCTATCATCTCTGTCTTCTTCATCGCCCTTTCACTCCCCATGACGTCGTCTCAACCTTCTTCCAACGTCTGCAACGGCGTTCTGGTTTCTTACGTCTATGACTCGGCTTCGTTATCCCTCCCACCCTCTCGCCGTCTGACCGGAAGGACCAACCCTACCGGTTTCAGTCCACCCTCACCGTCCTCAATAACGGCCTCCAAGAGCTCAAGTCATGGCGGTCTTTGTTGGGTTCCAGAACAAGGAAGTGTTGGTATCTGCTCCCAGAGCGGTGCTAGGTGACGGCCGTTCCTTCCCGGCCGACGTCAGCAACGGCACTATCCTTGCCGGGTACCCCGTGGAGAACCTCAAGACTGCGGTGGAGACGCCGGAGACTTCAATCAGATGCAAGCCAGGGTGGAGTTGGTGGGTACCCAGTTTGGCGTTGCACCTCCGGCTTTTCCCATGCCTTCTTCCATTTATCTCGTTAATGATGGCTTTTCGTGTTCTCCTACACCATCTCTAGGTAAATTGCTCATAACTGACTGATTCAAATCAAGAAGTCCATTAAGCCGTTGAATTATCTCCAAACATATACTCCCTCTGTCTCATTTTGTATGTCCTGTTTAGTATTCTTTTGTCAAACAAAATGGTAATTATGTTGTTTGTGGTGTGGCAGGGAAAAATGACACTCATGTTTGCTGCACAAAAGACCCAAACGCAAAGACCAACAGCACGAGAGATGAAGTGGAATTTCTACCTCGGCAGGAGGGTGATCTCACTATAACGTACGATGTGACCAGCTCCTACGAGTCTAATTACTGGGCGCAGCTCACCATATCGAATCACAACCCCATTAAGCGTCTGGACAATTGGCATTTGAGCTGGGAATGGATGAGGGAAGAGTTCATCAACGCCATGAGAGGTGCGTATCCTTTGGTCGTGGATACATCGGACTGCATTTTTGGTAAGCAAGGCGAGTTTTACCAGGGTCTTGATTTTTCCAAGTCTTTGAACTGTGAAAGAAAGCCGACAATCATTGATCTCCCTCTTGCAAAGACCAATGACACCAATGTTGGATTGGTTCCTTTCTGCTGTCGCAATGGAACCATCTTGCCGCGGGCCATGGATGCCGCCATGTCGAAATCGGCTTTCGTAATGCAGGTTTACAAAATGCCGCCATACCTTAACATAAGCGAGCTTACTCCTCCGCAGAACTGGAAAATCAACGGCAGTTCTAGCGGCGAAGATTACGTGTGCGGGCCGCCGGTGAGAGTGAGCCCCACTCTCTTCCCTGATCCCAGCGGTCTGCCTTCAGAAACCGCGGCGGTGGCTAGTTGGCAAGTGGTGTGCAATATCACGGGTTCCGGCGATGATCAGAAGCCCAAATGTTGCGTATCTTTCTCCTCATTCTTCAACGAATCCGTCGTCCCCTGCAACACTTGCGCTTGCGGCTGCAAGCCTAATCCGGGAAAAGTGTGTAGCGCCACGGCGCCCGCCCTGCTTTTGCCGGCGGATGCTCTTCTCGTTCCATTCGACAACAGAACTGAAAAGGCCGTAGAGTTCGCAGATCTAAAACGCCGTAATCTGCCAAATCCTCTGCCCTGCGGGGATAACTGTGGAGTCAGCATTAACTGGCACCTGCTTACCGATTACAATGACGGGTGGACGGCCAGGATAACGCTGTTCAATTGGGGGAAAGACGACATTGTTGATTGGTCTGCAGCTCTGCAGCTTGAAGAAGCCATGCCCGGATTTGAAAAGGTGTACTCTTTCCAAGGACAACCCATGACTAATTCCAGCAACACCCTATTCTTACAAGGGGTTCCGGATTAAACTATCTTCTTGCAGAAAGAAAGGGAGACAATCCAAGGAGAGATCCCCCTGTTCCTGGAACGCAGCAATCAGTGATTTCTTTCAAGAAGAAGAACACTCCCGGGATCAATGTAGCTCGCAGTGATGGTTTTCCCAGTAAGGTATTCTTCAATGGAGAGGAATGCTCACTTCCGGTGACACTACCCAGCAGGGCTTACAGAATGCCAGTAGTCTCCACAGTATTCACCATTGTTCTAGCTGTGTTGGTTCTCATGGTATAATTATGTGCACTGTATCATACTCTTCCATTCTGGACTCAATTCTTTCATTAGTTTTCTGCAAATTTCTGGAAAAATGACATTCAACCTAGGCCGAAACAGTTTTGCATTCTTCCAAAAATGTAGAATTACATCAATTTCAGCTGTTCATTGCATAATAATTGTCTATGACAAAATGAAATCACATCATACAAGTATCTCCTTAAAGACTAATAAGATAAGCAAGACGAAGCACATGATAAAAAGGACTGTTGCACATCTCACCATTCCCCCTTCCTTCTGATTTCTCTTTGCCTGAAATTTCAACCCCCGATAATCAAGCATTAGTATATTAGGAGAAATAAATTCGAATGTTTTGGATATTAGTCGGTACAAGCAACTACCACCCCAGCCTCTTGCAATCTTGCATGCATGCACATATGAGAAAGAGACAGAAGAAGACCTTTCGTAATTGTTTAGTGCCTTCTTCAACTGATGCAGCAACACTTTGAACGTTGTGATCTATCCTATCAACTATTGTGCCCTGATGAGATTTGCGCTAGTTGAGTCCGACAAATAAGAAGTATGAGCTACTGTAGAAATAAACAAGTACCAGACTGCTAGACTCAAACCTGGTCAATCACAAGGACTGAGATATCCTTCATAATTTGAGCAAGCTCATTAACCGACTTCATAACCTATATTGAGTTTACATTAATCCGTGAAGAAATTGATGGAATAATCCAAATCTGAATAACACTAAAGGGAGAAAAATGCCTTTCAGATACCTGTTTAATCTCTTTTTCTCTATCCTCTGAAAACTGATTGTTATTCTTAAGCTTGGCCATTTGATGTTCATTAAAACCCTGGAGAAAAAAATGCAAAGATATCATTTTGTCAAATCATTCCAGATAATGATAAACCATGATTTTAAACATTCAGAATCCATCAAAGGGCACTCTTTGTATTATGCATTCTGTTCACTTTTCTTTTCCCTCTTGAATAAGCACCAAAACTCTAATAAACACAAATTTAAAAAAAAAAAAAAAAAAAAAAATAGTCTACCAGGCCACTGATTTCATCATCTACATTACAGGATGTTCCAGTCAAGTTCATCTCCCAATCAAGCGCATCAAGTCCCTGGACAAAGAATTAAATAAAGACTGTAAGCTCTAGTGCAGAGTTCCAATCTGCAATCTTCACATATCCAAACCAAGATATAAGCTATCTGCAAATTAAAACAAGCTTAATTATGGAAACTGCAGGTGAATGAAGGATCCACAAGATAGGGAGAGTGAATTTTGGGAGCCTCAGCATGTGAAATGATGCAACTACAATTTGTTCTAATGCACTCAGATTATACGCACAAGCAAAAAGAATAACAAACCTCAGTTTGCCGGTGTAGGCATTTAAGATATGTTGATTGCTTCTTCCGGAGCTCCACTGAAAGGTTCTGAAGGTCTGTAGCTAGAGATCGCTGTAAAAATGACACATCGAATAAGTATTTAAGGAAATAAACTCCTATAAGGAACTAAAAAGCGGGACAATTGAGGAAAAGATAAATGACTCCAACAGAGAAGTACTTGAAGCCACAAAGGAAAATGAACAGAAGAGTTCAGGTTATAAGAGACTGGAGACCAAGTACATGTACTCGAGAGCAACAACTGATGATAATTTTTTACAGGATTAATAAGAGGAATTGTAGATTTAGCACTTCATCAACATCCATTAGATTGAACCAAACACGTGAAGGAAGGTAGCTGTCTTACAAGTTTAAATGTTTCACTCAGAATAAACAAATTTACTACTAGAGATGCAGATCGTAAAGTCTACCTGCACATTTCGTTTGACAGTTGAATCCTCAGAACGTCCACCAGCAGAAAGATTTTGCAGTGTCTTTTCTGACTTCCTTAATAAATCTGTAATCTCTTGAGTCAGAGCCTCTATCCTACATTGATCTACTTCTCCATCAATGAAAGATGGCGTTAAAGCTTCTGCGTGGGCCTTTACCAACTCAGCCATTTTAACTCGAGTCTGGTTTATGGTGGCTGCAACTTCTTCTGAAACATCTACCCAAACTGGAGCTAAACCCACTGTATGCACATCATAACTGAACCAAGAAATAAGTCCAACGTCAAAAACTCTCTTTACAATTTTTAACATTCAAACTTCTTCCTTTCCTGGGCTCGATCCAATAACAAATCTAAATTGAAGACCAAAGAACTGATTAACATTGTTAACTAAATTATCACCAACATAGGAAAGTTAAACAAGGATTGGATAAATCAAACTCTTAAACAAATGGCGCATATTCATGAACACCCTATGTGCATATATCATATGTAATTGGGCTCAGCTAGTCCTTAAGTAACTGAGCAAGTAGTTTAATGGCTGATCATGGTGTCTTCTATCATAAAAGCATAAAAGTGCAACTTCTAAAAGATCATCACTCGATTTTGTTTGCAAATCATTCCAATAAAAATCAACATGATGGTGAAAATTCAGCAAGCGCAAATGGGAAGACGATTTTTTTATTTTTATTTTGAAGAATTAAAAGAACCTGGAGGTGGAAGGTCCGGGATCCTCCGTGCTCAGGGGTGCGTAAGAGCGGCGAGAATCGAAAAACGAAGAAGTGGCCATTTCGATAACCGGAGCGTCGCCGCCGAATGCTTTCGACGAAGAAGTAAATGGAATGCGGTTCTGGTTCAGAGTGTTCCTGTGCCTTCTGAATACCTCATTTCTGTTTCTCGTCGCCATGGCTGTGATCAAGAATTCCACAACCTCCCCCGATTTACAATTCAAAAAAAAAAAAAAAACTGATCTTTTTGCACCCAAAACCAGAACAAAAGAGAAATTAAAGCGCAAAATAGAAATCCATCGACATTGGTAATTCTGGGATGAATAAGTTGACGATACCGAACGCAGTTTCCGTTTTTGCGCGGGTGCCCGGTTGGGTTTCTATGGGCAGCCCGACACGTTTCGTCAACAACTCAACGGGCCCCCGTCTCAACTATTTGTACATTGTCGTATTGTGCTGTAGACATTACCATTTATTACGGAGTAAACTAAAATGTATGCGAATAAAACTAAATGGAATAGTTGTTGCTTTCTGTTTTGCGAAATTTGGTAACCACTGTCACTCTTAAACGTATGATTATATTCTTTTCAATTTTGGTCGTGATAGTATAAATTTGATTGAGGATTTAAGGACCTAGAGCCTAGAGGTACATTATTATTATTATTATTATGAGAATAATAATGGTAAAAGTTGTTTTTTTTTTATATAAAGTTATGGAGTATTAGATAAGTTAGATTGATGTATGAAAATGATAAATAAAACTTGTCTATCTATAATCAAAGTTTTTATAGTTGTACACCATTAAATTTAAATTTATATGATCAAAATTAATAATACCTTAATTATTTATCATTAGTGAATTAATAGCCCATAAAAATTAAACACATTTACTTTTAATCAGATTAATGAACTCTTTACTTATAAAAATGAGAATAAAATAGGCATAACTTTTGTTTCTAATTACTTAAATCAAGATTTCGGGTACAAGAATGCAGCTCAATCCTCTGTAACTTTTTGTCAGTGCTATTAATGATTGAGAATCATATCCCCTAATAACTGTACTTATCCAAGTTCAGCCCGATCTGACATATACCAACCCCGGTACGCGGTACCGCCGGTACCTGACCTCCGGGCTTGCTGCGAGCTCCCCCTTGGGGAGTCTGCGCAAGCATTTGCATAAAGTTCACGTCCGTCCTATTCAGGTCGGAACCAACCTGGTGACTTAATTCCGACAACAAAGTACAGTGTGTTCAACAATATAAGGCACCATGGCGAAACTCCTTTGGGTCCTTGCTTTAGCCCGTGTATAAATTCCACGTGCTACACATGTCTCCGGGCCAGTCTTATATTCTATTTTATAAATACTGCATTTATTGTTGATAAGGGGACCTTTCGGCTACATCAAAATACTATCTACTAGCTTAAGTACCTGTAGTCAGGCTGCAGAACTTAAACCAACAAGCAGACTAGACATAACATCTGAGTTTAAAACTGATCTATAATTATACGGTGTAAAGAATATCGTATGTATATTTTATATCAATTAACTTTATTACAATATAATATTGTGTTCACTACTGTCTCCACTAAAATTTGAACCTCTAACATGCTGATTTGAGTTTTGAGAAGCCTTTGGCTTCAATCACTTGTAACTTATTATTAGATTAAATATATGATGATACGGCAATTAATGGATCGTTGACGAATATACTCCGGGAGTCTACAGGATCCGGTAATCGGCTTCGACTCCGTGTGGCGGCCCGAAATTTGTTTGGCCTTTCTCTCATCTCCGGTTTTATATACGCGGGGAGGGAGCTTGACCCGATTCTCTCAGTCGTCCGTCACTAAATCGCGTACCATATACCTACTCGCTTCGCCTTCATCATCATCATGTCCACACGACCACCAGATTTTGAGAAGAGGCGGCTGCTCCTGCTCCTTCTCCTTCATATACCTAAATTCATTTAATTTCGCGTATTTTGCCCGATGGCTGATCAGAAAACTGAGGTCGATATTCTGTTTGCTGCTCTCAAGACTGCTATTCGCCAGCCGCCTCCAGGTAAGTTGTTCAGTGCCCTCACCTGCCTATACTGGATAGGGAGTATTGGGTTGTGTATGATTTGGGGGAGTATATGCATATGTGATGGTTGAATTAAGATGTTGTGTAGCTTTTAGTTGCATTGACACTGAAGACACCGAAGAGGAGGTGGAGGAGGAGGAGGAAGAGGAGGAAGATTATGATGATGACGATGAGTATATTAAGGACGATAACGATGATGGGAAGGCGGAATTGGCGTGCCCATTTTGCTCAGATGACTATGATATCCTCGGATTGTGCTGCCATATTGACAGTGAGCATCGCCTGGAGACCAAATCTGGGGTACCTTTCTTACTTTTAATCTCCTCTCTAAATTTTGGGATGTTTGGCTAGGTTCTAACTTTTGGGATTAGTTCTTCAATTTTTGCAAAGTAGATCATGATTCATTTTGAGAAAAAGTTGGTAACTTTAGCTACTACAAGTTTGATTCTATCTGCTAAAGGTGGAAAGAAGAATTTTTTGTGGGTACACACTTTAGGTGGGAACTCTTGAAACACAAAAGTAATGCAACTTTGCCTACAAGGTTTTTGTCTTATCAGGGGAGTAAATCGTATGCCTACAAGGTTGAAGAACCTCATACTCACAAACTAATTTTGACAACTGATGAAACTTTATAGGCAATTTCGGTGGCATAAACAAGAAAACTGAATTAAAGGGATTAATTTGATTTTGAACCCCATCTTCTGAATTTCCCATGTTTTTTGTAAGCTACTCCTTAAGTTACTGCATCCAAGTTTTTTTTTTTTTTTTTTTTTTTTTTAAATGTGAGTTTATATTGATTCAGAAAAAACAAACCAGCTGAAATCATATCAAAGTATGTTGGCTGATATGATATGATTTTATAAGGTACAGTGTTGGATTCATAAAATTAGAACATTTCAGTTTGAAATGTCACTGCTTTGTCTGTTTGTGATCGATTTTCCTTCTTGATGTTGCTTTTGAGTGCCAATAATATTCAGCCTTTATGTTGTATTGTGAATGATGAAGTTAATTTTGTCTTCAGATATGTCCTCTCTGTCCTACAAATGTGGGGATTAACATGGCTGCACATGTGATTTCACAACACGTGGATCTGTTGAAGATATCCTTCATTTATTGTCCATTTTAATCCTTAGTTTTAAATGTTTGTTTTCATATTTGAGTGGAATGTTTTGATTAAATTGCTTTTGTGCATTGAACCAGCATACATTACCTATAACATTGTTTGGATTTAGCTGTTGTCTTCAAAGATTTGTTATTTGTATCTCTCTACCTTCTATGTGCCAGTGTGCTTATGTATAACATAACAATGTCACCTTTTTTTTGGGTTTGAAACGCTGGGCTATGATTTGTTGAACTTGACATGTTTTTAAGCTCTTTCTAAAAAGAAGCTTCAGAATAGACTGAATACCAGAGCGCATTCAAGCTTATCCTTGTTGAGGAAAGAGTTACAGAATTTAAATTTGCATCTTCACCTCAAGGAGTCTAGTCGGGCTGATTCATCCTCCAATGCGGATGCTGATCGTTTGATGCTTTCATTTGTCAACAGTCCACAGTCTACTTACAGAGTTGAAACCATGCAAGCTAAAAACTCAGCTCAAACAAGCTTACATGGAAGAAGTGAGGAAAACAGTATTTGTGAAAGGTAAAAAAAAAATGAACTTTGTTTTTGTCATAGTTAACTTCTGCTCTTGTAGCCACATCCTGTGATCATGATAACCTTAGGTTAAAAGGCTGAATACTGATATTCCAAGGTTATGTGCACGACTCTAATTAGAAGTTAAAATCGGTTTGGTCCTTATACAGCCCTTAAGAAAGCATTTATGCCCCTGTGAGCTCTGATATCATATTCACGTGTTTGAATCACTGGATTGATGCACTATACACAACTAACATGACTGCAAAAATCTGTTAAACCATGCATACAATAGATAATAGCTTTATTGTTAACCCATTATTAATTTACTATCCATAGATGTTCATCATAAGTGTTTGTGCTTGTATACTTTTTTAATTGCATGATATGCCATTCCTTTTGATAATTAAGCGCTGAGAATTGATGTTAATGCTGCTGAGGACATTCGTTGTAAGCTATATATAGATAGATTTGATTAGAAAATCTTGTTTATCAAAAGTTAAGGCGGGACTACTGGAAAGTAATCATTTTGCTAGTTTGGCAATAATAGAGAGATTATCATGGACAAGAGTCCTACAAATTTTTCAGTCATTAACTCTAACAGCATGTTTGGTTCACGGAATGCACAAGAGTCCTAGGAATGCTATTCCCAAGAAAAAATGGTCAAAACAAGCAATGGAATAGGTCTATTCCTAGGAATGTTATTCCATGAACCAAACATGCTGTAAATCTATTACAACTTAGTAGAACGTTATTGCATTTGACTTTCTGCAACTCTGTATGTTGCACTAATCATCTATTTTGGGTTCTGTTCAACGCTTTACAGAAGCACCCAAGCATACCCAGTGGATGAGGACCAAGCGGAGAAGGTCCGAAGGTGTGATTTCGTGAGCGGGATATTGTTCTCGACCATTTTGGATGACTTTTTATGAGTAGGACAATGCTGTGCCTGCAGCAGTCTTTTACATGCTAGCCGGGGAAGTCTTGATGAAAGCTGTGCGCTAACTAGGCAGATGATTTAGCAAACAAACATTGCAAATAACATTGAATCTGACAGGTGGTATTCAATTAAACTAAATGTAGTCAGCTGGAACTCAAGAAGTCCCCCAAGTCCTGTGCTGCCCTGCTCTGTTTTTGGCTGTAGCAGTGTCTGAATGAATGTATATGTGACTGAGAGATGTACTCTATTGTTATAGGACAGACATGATTTGGACTTCAAACCAAATTTACTTTGCACTTATTAGATCAAATTTTATTTTTCATAAAATCTTAGCTGATGTTGCAAGTTAAGGTGATATGTAGAAACATTCCCATTTCTAATGATGAGTAATGGAAATTGTGTTTTTCTAGCTTAATTAATTGTTTGAGCCTTTTTACATCATGCAACAAGATGACTAGAATTCTAAGAGTGAATAGTGGTGTGGATACCCTTATTATACCATACAACATTTTGTAGTGAACCATTATTCTCAAAGGCAGGTAACCTCAATCAAGTTGATTGAATCGACTAGAGCTAACTATTTGAGCCAATCAACACACATTCAGGGATGACTATAGATTTTTCATATATCAAAATCATTCATTATTCTCATGAGAACTAAAACCAAAAACAATATCACACAACTTCAAGCCGTTTAAACCTTTATTGCAACACAGTGCATCTAAAAATGAAAATTTCAATAATATGGCATTTATCTAAGCATTTTATAGTCAGAAGCACTTGTTACAACACCCTATCACAAGTATAAGTCTGTATATGCAGTATAGGAGTACAGTGTTTCAAAATTTTCGTCACTATCATAATGGTAGTTCCCCAAGAACTAATGTTACTGGCTAAAATATGTCAGCCACTCTAACATGCCTTTAGACATCAATATAGCCAAGGCATCAACTGACTTCAAGCCAATACCTCTAAAATTTCACCTCCCATACCTCAAAACGAGGCAATGAAGTGCAAGTGGGGTATATCAAACTGTTAATCACCAATCAAACATTATCATCCTTGGCGAGTTATCAAGACCTGCTGAAAGTTTCTCTGGCATTTAAAAACAAGGATTAAAGGACACAGCATTACTTTTATTTTTTCCCAAGTTCTGGGAAGTTTTCTGGGCTATTGCTGATCTCAAGAGTCAAGACTGCCACCAAACTTGGAACTTCAATATTTCCTCTTTAAGGAGTTGAAATGTCGGCAGACAATCAACTTCCTGGGATGTCATCTCCTTTGAGAATAATGTGAGAGAAAAAACTGGTAATCAGGAAGAATAACCTGCAACTTCCCAAGCCAACTATCGGCAACTTGCAAAAGAGTGTTTTCTTGCTCAGATTCATGCTGTCCACATGGACTCAGAAGTGAGCCCTTAAGTTTGTATGAAGCAAGGCCAAAAGCTGGTAGAGAAATTTTTGAAGCAGCATCAACCATGCTGCATACTTTCCCATCTCTTGCACCATAATGTTGTGGTGTAACAGTACCTGGTGCGAAGAAGATGAGTAAGGTTGCTTAGGAGAAGCAGATAGAGCAATCTGCTATTGAAGAAAATGAGGTTGCATGCACATACAATTACAGAGAGGAGGGAGGCACCTATAGGTTGTGTGGACAGTGGATGAAAAGTTAAAAAAGAAGCATCCAGATCCCGAAGCGTGTGGCCTATGGGTATTCTATATATTGGATACCTGCAATTAATCTTTTAGTAAACTAAATTTTGAATAGTTTGCAAATATCCTTCCTCTTTGCAGCAATCAGAACATACCAAGCTACAGAAATCCAACTTGATGGCATTAAATCACAGCTCCTGCACTTCTTCAACTCTGGGAATTGAGATGCTAGAATTGCTATCTGTCACATGAGCAAGATTGAGAATACCATCTCAGGACACAGAAGTGCAGAGACATGGTTTGTTTCATCAAACTCTACTAAGGGTATTTACCTTGTCAGCTAATGGTCTCGATGATGTGGTTGTTCTTGTTCCAAATACTCAAATAAGAGTTGCCCATTGGATTTTCCATTTTCACCTTCATCACCAGACAAGCACATACCAGGTTTGTCTCTGGATAAGATTCTGTTTAGTTGCCCATCAGCAGCAGATTTGCATTGCCTATCTGCTTCACAGTTACTGCTGCCTCCACTAATCTCCCTTGGCTCCTCATCATTCTCCTCACCAGGTCTCCTATAGAAACAATAATCAAATGTTCACAAGAAGCAACGTGTATATATCCGATAATATCCCAAGTAAGAAATAAGTTATTGCAGAACATTCAAGATATATTTCTTTTCTCTCTCAAATGAAGAAAAATAATTCAAAGCTATCTGACACAGGGTTATCACAATGCATAACTCTGCTCGAAAATATACGAATTAGCATATTGCCAAGCTTCCTGGTTTCCTCCCTAACCAACCTATTCTCTTGGAAACAGGTCCAAAAGTACTGAAAGAGCATGGCAAACCAATATGTATTTACAAGTTGCCTCAAGTGACAAGCTCCTCTAGCCACTTGAGAAACCCAAAGAGTTCCTAAAGTTGAGAAATAATCCAGTATTACACTGAAGCACATTAGGCACTTCTCCAAGTCTAGCAGCAAACTTGCACGCTAAGAATGTATGTAGCAAAGCAGGTGCATCTGGCATTCGATTTTTCACTACCATTTAGATTTTTCATTTTTAGAAAGTTGACATAAGAGATGATGAAACCCAGCATTAAAGCAGCATTGGTATTAGTAAATACTGTTTAATCAGTGATCACCTTGTTTCCAATGTAGCACCTCATTCCTGGGAAAATATTAATTCCACTACCTAGCATGCCAATGTCCAAAAGTTAATGCAACTTAATAGCACTCTATAGCTAGGAATTAGGTCTAGCTCCAAATGTGCCTAAGATAAGAGCCCCTTGGTATTATGCTGCAATGGTTATTGCAACAATGATACCTCAACAGTAACTTCAGGTGAAAGATAATTTAACTTCACAAATAAAGAACTGACCACAATTGAGGTGATGCCCTCTCATGACTCAAATGCATCTAATATATGGAATGAAGGAAAATGCCCATCAGCATGCCAATGTCTTATAAATATAGAATGGGGGAAGTGAGCTATCAGCATGTATGGCGTTGACATACCATAATTGGCATTAACAAAACTGACAAATAATGTCAAAAAAATAAAAACAAAAGAAGTACGAAATCAAAGGACTACAATAATGGCATAAATGATATTTATATGAAGATGAAATAACTACAAAAGCATCATACTATAAAAAAAGTTTACCTAAAGCAAGAAGAGGAATTTGATGGATCTATATACAATTGTATCCCAGATAAAAAAGGGACATAATATTGTATAATTTGGTCTTTTCCTTCCAACAACAGTGGCACACCCACTCCATATGCACTCCACTCGCTAAAGGATTCCCAAAGATCCTCAAGGCAAAAAATATGCATTTGCATCAGCCTCACGAGTTCTCCGCCCTCTTACATTAAGCTGAAACACACAAAACGCCTCCAATTAAATGTAAAGATAATTAAAAAATGTTGGCACCATGAACATGCCCTCCACTATACGTCTTCATTCAAACTTCTATTCCAACTCACTAACTCTCAATACCAGAGCCAGTTAGAAGCAATTGCCAAGATATTAATCAAATTCAAACAATCAAACAGCATTTAGTTATGAATTTAAAAAAGTGTGGGAGAATTTTAATCTATAAAGCAAAACAGACCAAAAGTCTCCTTTGTACTGAATAAAGACAATTGAGCAATAATTGATAACATAAGAAGACATCAAAAGGAAATTAAGTGATTTTCATAACCTTATTCTAAGCCCTAAAAAGAGTACCAATTATTTTAATTTTAAACGGCATTCTCTCCCAAATTAGACACTAGCACCCGATTTTTATCCAGCTGCAAAACCCTAGTTCTTTCATACCTCAGAATTGTGCTGAGCTGACACAAAGGGAGTAACCGATTCCAGCAAGCGATCCAAGTTGGTGGCGTTTGTGGGCGGCCCTGTGGGAGAAGAAGAGCAAACAACTGACTGTTTAGACAATGCCGTCCCCGACTCGTCCAAGTCAATCCGATTCCCCACCTCAGCCGATGCAGCAGCTGCCTCCACCTTCAAAGTTCTCTGCAACTGCTGCTGCTGCTGCTGCTGAAGTCTCTGGAACTGCTGTTGCTGCTGCTGCAACAGCATCTGCTCGTGCTGCCGACGGATCGCCGGCGGGCTGTAGAATCGGTCTCCGCCATGGCTCCGGGACACCGCAAAGCCTCCAGAATTAGACATTTTATATCTACTGTACCAATCAATCAATCTATTCTGTATATGGGTGTCTATGTATGGGTCTAAGTATCAAAGATACGTGAAATGAGATTTATAATTCACAGTCAATGGGATTGAAATGAAGTAATAGAAAAATTTACTATATAAAGCTGAGTATATCCCTGATTAGGGTTTTTGAGGTTTTTGTGTTGTTTAGAGGTGTCAAGTGTAGTAAGAGTTTGTACTTTAGTAGTGATGTGCACGGCCGGTGTGGAAAGATGGAAGAAATAAACAAAGAGGGACCGGACCGGACCGGTTTTCTTTATTGGTGCACCAATTACAATTTCGGAATTGAGCCCCGTGTACTAATCAAACACATTATTTTTGGTAGGTGAGTAGTAGTGAAGAACGAAATTGTTAGTTTGGTTCCAAAATGATGAAATATAATTTATTTTTTTTATGTTACTAACTCTACATTGTAGTATCTGTTCAAATATAAATTTTGTATTTAATATCACGAGTTTTATTTTTTACTGAGTCTGCTGGATATAATTTTTTTAGCATGTTTATTTATGTAGTTCTTCGTCTACCAGGACTATGTGGTCCAATGGTATCCGGGTTGGACTTCCATTAGGAAGGTTGTGAGTTCAAGCCTCAGTGGAGGCGTTATTAGCTCCTTGTGTTGAACAGATACTATAATGTAATAGAGCTAGTAGCATTCAAAAATGTAGTTCTTCGTTTGTCCTTGATGTTTGGGACACTTCCCTCCTCCTTGTATTCCGAATTTGATTTAATGAAATTGGTTTTTGATTTTTTTTTAAACATGATTATTTATGTAGGGTTTATGAGTTATTACACATAATTACATAATGTAAATGATTTTTGGTTGAGTATGGTGAATATAATCTTATTAATATATTTTTTTATGTATGATTTATGAGTTATTACGCATAAGTATGGTTTACATAATGCACATTATTGATAGTAGTTACGTTTTTCATCAAATTGTCTCAAGTAAGTTATATGAGAAAATGCTAATGCCTACTAGAATGAAAGATAACATTATTGATTATATCTCTATACTATTATAATATATTTTTATTAAAAAAATGTGTGCTTTGTCCAGCTACATATATCATTGACAATTTTTTTTGTACCTTTCATCCGCAAAAATCCCTGATGCAACGGGATATATGTATTTGTCTCTTTTATTGAGTAAAGAGCACTTGGTTATAGGGGCTCGTGTTACTGTGACCAGAAGCCAAAGTGTCTTAAGCCAACAGTCACTCTTACAAACGTCCAGTGTGGTATTTATAGAATAGTGGATGGGACACATGTCAAGAGATTGGCATGTACGCCATGTGTCATCCATGCACTCGGGCGGTCACGACATCTAATGATAAGGCGTCCACGTGTTGAAGGGTATTTGTCTAGCCAATATCTGACAGACTCGGTTATCAATATACCTCTTTAAGGGCTTATATATTGGGCTCGGGTCCCTCAGCCGATCGGAACCGAGCACCAAAGGCTAAGAGCAACAACGTATAGGCCGTTCGGTTGTCTATCTCTCACGTAAAGTTGGTCAAGAGTTATATTCGGGTCAGACTAGGTCGACAATTGACCTTCGCTACCTATGGAGTTGAATCCGATCAGGTTTTCGGTACGTACGAGTCAGTATACCAGGGTATATTCCCTATCAACCCCGCCAATTATATTGGCAAGGCCATTGCATATAACTATGAGATTTTTTTAAACTAGTGTATTTCAAAGTTGAACCTAACAAGTTGTATAGTATGTCTTTGAAGATAGCATAAATGGTCATAAAAATATATCATCGCAAGGTGTATTACAACGTTATATGTATTTAATATAGGTTTTGCACGTGCTTTATTTATGTTACTTGACTATTAATAATTATAACTGGCATAATATGTATCATGTGCGCCAAATTATATAAGAGCAACATTAATAGATAACTTTTTTCTTTAATTTTTGACCGGCATTTTAGGAGAGAGGGAGAAGAGAGAAGCGGATAAAGAAGAAAAAAGTCATGACAAAAGAGAAGAAAAATGTTATGAAAAATTTTTAAATGGTGGGTACCATAGCAAATTTTATTTTGCACGATAAAGAACTAAAAAAAAAAAAAAAATCCCACCCCTCAAGTTTTTATTTTGAAAAAATTCATCAAAAAACAACAATTATAATTGCTCTAAAGTTTGATAAAGTAAAAAAAAAAACATTCTCCCTAATAAAAATTACACTTATATATTTTGAAGTAAAAAAATTTCGATAATATTTACTCGTACTTTTATTATATAGTTAATAAAATTTACGTTAACTTTAATAAAATCAACCACTTAAAATTACATTTGGACCAATTATCTAATTCTAAATTAATATAATAATTTAGAATGATAAAATCAACTCAACCAACCACATTTGTCATAGGCTTTCTAATTATTAGCCATAAGATTTTATTATATTATAAAGTAACAAAATTTTATTTTTATATTGTGACTTTATAGCACGTAGGCGCGGCCGCCAATAGAGACCCGCGGGGAGCTGCGCATCCGTAGAAGGAAGACAATAAATAAAAGAAAAGTAGGGTCCCAAATTGTGGCGAATCGTCTGGTGGAGAGTGGTTCAATGGTCGACAATAATTTTCTTCCTTCGATCCAAAACCTACCCTCCCAGATCAGATGAAGATTAGTGTGAGATCGCTTTCCTGTTTGTGATTCTCGATCGCATCGAACTCCCAACAACGCAGGCATTATAATTCTTCAGGTTGTTGCGGGGAGGAAGACGATAAAAAGGCCAGTCATAGAGGAGATATATAGGTTTGCTCCTTCGAATTGCTCGTTCCGAGCTCTACCGACTGGCCATGCGACGCTGGTTGTCAGCTATTGGCCTCTCCAGAGAGGACTTCTCCAATAAACAGATTGTTCCCACCGTTGACGTTGTTGCCGCAGCATCATCTCACGCAGCCCTCTTTCGATTCGATCGCCGTAGATTTAGCAATGACTGCCGATGCTCATGGCCCTAGCCCTAAAGGCGTCCTCTGCAATGCCGGCGCAGGCGCCGCTGCCGGTACTTCGCGCTTTCCTTTTGGTCCACAAACAATTCGTTTTCCGCCTTTTCCATTTTTCCTAGTTTGTTGATGTTTATTTCGTTTGTGTTTGCTTAGATTTGGGAGTTTGATCTTTTTGCAGGAGTAATTGCAGCCACTTTTGTGTGTCCTTTAGATGTTATAAAGACAAGATTTCAGGTTCATGGGCTTCCAAAGCTTGGTAATACTAACATTAGAGGTACTACCAAATAGCTGCTATATTTAATTTTGGTTTTTGGCTCAAATTCTCTCCAAACAGCAGGCATATTTAGAAGTAAAACAATGTGATATTTGATGGGTAATCTAATACGTTTCTATTTGTTTTGATCAGGCAGTCTTATAGTTGGTAGCTTAGAGCAGATATTCCAGAGGGAGGGGTTGCGGGGCATGTACCGTGGGCTTTCTCCAACAGTTCTGGCATTACTTCCAAACTGGGCGGTATACTATCACCTTTTCTCTAAATTTGATCTATGTGCTTCTAGAATATAATTTTGTTCACTTCTGACTTTGTTCATACACTCCCATGGATTATTATGCTGTTTTTTCTATCTAGAGGTTTGGCTAAGAAATCAAGCATGAGAAAATTACAATTTATGCGTATGTAGCTTTCTCTTGCACTGCATACAGAGTTTTGTTTAATTCTGCATACAATCTTTTTTTTTTTTATTATTATTATAAGGAAGGGGATACCCTACATACAGAAAACTACTTTTGCCTCAACCGAGGTTCGAACCCATCACCTCCCACTTAGGGGAGCAACCCGATACCAGTAGACTACAAGCCACTTGGTTCTGCATACAATCTTTGAATCTGACTCTACCATGCTTTGGCTCTTCAATTTTTTTTTTTCCTGAAAAAAAAAGCAGTGTGTGTGAAATACTGTCTATAAAAGAATGAGGAATTTTATTTAGATCTGAAGCTATTCTGACTATTTTCTTGTCCATTTCTAAATTGGGTAAGAGTGGTAGCCATCCACCCCCCCTATAAACACTTGTGCATTGAGAGGATTGAGCATAGTCACAGAGTTAGCGGATTAGTTTTTCCCAACACCATGGGATGGTGGACGGTGGTACTTTTCCTTTGCTGATATATTTTGTGAGGCTGGCCCATTCTTGCTTCTTTCTTAATTTTGTTTTCTCACTCATTGTTCTCTGCCTTTTCACTCTTTTATATTCCTGAAATTATGAAGTTAATAACTGAAATAATGCAGCACATGATCATATCTTCTGCAGGTTTATTTTACTATTTATGAGCAGCTGAAATCTTTTCTTTGCTCTGATGGTCAGTTAATTTTGTTTCATTCTTGAATATAAAGAATTTGTTTGCTGTTTTAGAGCTCAATATGTGTTTTATTGGCTATTTTAGATGAAAAGACATAAACTTTCTATTGGTGCCAACATGCTTGCTGCTGCTGGTGCTGGGGCTGCAACAACAATTGCTACAAATCCTCTTTGGGTTGTGAAGACTAGACTTCAGGTGTGTGTCCTTCACACAAGTTTCCTTGACTCAATTGATTATGTCCCAAGACATCTACTAGTTTGGTTACACAATGATATGAGGCCTTTACTATTCCCTTTTACCGAGAGGAGTTTACTTTGTTTTATTTTGTTCCTCTGGAAAATCAATTTGGGCTGAAAAGTTTATATACACAATATTTTGGGGGTTCTTTTCTTTCTTTCTTTCTTTTTTTTTGGTGTGGGGAGGGGAGAGGGGGTATATCCTTGCTACTCAATTGAAGTGGCATTTTCGTTTCTATTCAAGATTGAGAGATCTGAAAGATCTGTTTCTGATATCTGTAGACTCAAGGAATAAGAGCTGGTTTTGTGCCATATAGGGGTACATTATCGGCTCTAAGAAGAATAGCTCGTGAAGAGGGCATTCGTGGGCTGTATAGGTTAGTCTTCTATTTGAATGTTTGAATTATGCATCACATAGGTAGTTAAGCTTGTTGATCACTTATGTTTTCATTGTTGTCAGTGGTCTTGTGCCTGCTCTGGCGGGTGTTAGTCATGTTGCTATCCAGTTTCCAACATATGAGAAGATAAGATATATTTGGCTAATCGGGGTATTGGTTATTTTCTTTTTCCCTTTTCATTTGCTTAGAACTAGTTACCATAGCAATATTCCTGAATTATTCCCTTGGAAAGGATCAATATTGACACTGGTTGATTTCTGGTGACATTAGATAACACTAGTATGGACAAACTCAGTGCCAGCAATGTCGCTGTTGCATCATCAGTTTCAAAAATATTTGTTCTACAATGACATATCCACATGAGGTGTGTTGGTCCTTTATTATTTGCCTTCTTCTGGTTACAACTTTAAATCGAAACTTATTCGCCATCTTAGTGAATGCCACAAATGAAGGAAAGGAAACATTACCAATTACCGACTGTCTTGGTATTATTATATTTGATTAGTGTAATTTGTAGGTTGTGCGGTCAAGGCTTCAAGAACAGGGCCTACACTCGGAGAAACGCTATAGTGGTGTGATTGACTGCGTTAGGAAAGTTTTCCAGCAAGAAGGCATCCCTGGTTTTTATCGAGGTTGTGCTACCAATTTAATCCGGACCACACCAGCAGCTGTAATTACCTTCACCAGTTTTGAGATGATACACCGTTTTCTAGTTTCAGTGTTCCCCTGATCCTCAGCCACAACCACTGTGAGGATCAATATCGTCGTGCATTGGAAATTATTATGGATTGAGTTAGTTGGCTAGAACAGAATGTGGCCTTCCGCATAGGTTGTCATGGGTAAATTATGGGTGGGGTTTTGGCCACCATATATAGAATCGCAAGATTGCAATTGCGTTAGGACACTGTAACACACTGCTGCCTATACAAATGATAATGATGAAAAAAAGTGTTAAGATGCTATAGACAAATTAAACTACATTTTGGTTTTTGAGAATGTTGAATAATGATTGCATTTTTAGTTTCTTTTGCTACTTGCAGTGCCATTTAAATATCAACTTACTACAACCTATTCGTTTTTCTCAATTTCTCTATTGCAAATAAGAGGTAGAACTTTGGATAAAGCTATACGTACCATGATTTTTTTTTTTTTACCATCTAACATATGCAGGGGTCGTTGATAGATCATTTACTAAGAGTGAATCTTTAGTACACTAAAATATTTTACAATGTGAATTATATTTAAGTACATTAAAAATATATTACAATATGGACTGACTATATTCCAGTATAACGATACGAATGGGCTATGGGATATTTCAATATCAACTTTTGTTTTTTTTGGTTTAGATGGGCCTTATATATCTTTGTTCCTCAAAGCAAGGAAAGGAAGGAGTACGTAGTATACGAATAGTAGTATGCATGCATGACAGTAGAAATTAAGGAAATACGATAATGTTGGACACGGAAAGCAGCAGTGGGTTTTGATGATAGTTTGGTCGGCTCCAAAAGTAAAGCATTGCATTGGAGTGCCTATACTTTGATGATCTTTGGGACTGGACCCCCCCAGCCCTCCTCACATGATTATCTCCAAGACCATATGATCATATCATATGATGCATCCCATTAATAATTTCTCTTCAACCCCTCCTTTTCCCTTAATTCCACTTCACCCACATTACAACATCCCATCATTAAGCTCCAATTATCCACCTTTTCGTACATTAATTACCCTCAATTAACAACTAACCATTTCATTTGCAGCTAGCTTATGCTTAGCTGTAACCCCAACTTAGCTTGCGGCCAACCCAAAAGCAAAGGCGCTGCTCACCGCCATCATCATTTCAACACAGTTATTCTTTCCCTTTATTCTCTTAATTTTCTCTCTATTTTTTTTTTTTGGATGAAAGGGAAATCTCACTATTCGAAAGTGTGTACCGAATAAATCTTGTCTTGTGATTCTAACTAACAAATGATCACAAGAAACTAAGGTAATTAGGTAAATCAACCTAACTCTTAAATCAAAATTAAAGGCCAGTAACTGCTTCCATTGAAAATAAAACTTGTAATCTTGTAATTAGGGTCTAACAACCTGACTAACTTGGCTTAATTTTCCATTTTCAATTCTCTCATCTTCTCATGCATGACTCATGACATTTCCTCTTTAATCTCCATATTCTTCTTTTTGTAAAGAAATAATGAATGAATGAGGAAACTGTATCAAAAAGATAAAGTAGAGTATGACTTAAGTTTTGGCCAAACCATATGGGTATATAGCTACAGCGCAGCCCCTAGCTTTTAAGTACGTAGCAGCCAATAAATGGGGTGTCTGGGGTCTAAGTTTATATCCATCTGACAACGTAACATTAAACCAATCCAAAAGAAACCTCAAGCATGTACACTCTCGAATATGTAAGGATTAATGATTTAGTTTATTTTCATTTATTTGTTGCTTAATTTCGTCTTGAATTGTAAAATTAGTTCTATGGCTGCAGATTTCATTCGTCATCCAAAAAAACAATTCTCAAATCCCAGATATACCTTAATTCTTAGACGTTGAACCTAAGTACCACCCAAAGTCGATGTGAGTTTGTATCGGTTTATCAGAGGTGGGGGGTTTTGGGTGGGTTGTGATGATGCAAAAGAAGATAGAGAAAAAAGAAGAGGGTAATGATTTGTGAGTGACTATGTTAATTATGTTATGATATTGTTATTACCAGAATGAATAGAAGATGAGGATATTGGATAGGATGCTCATCCACCAAAACAAAGAATCTATGATGAATTACGTTACAGTTTGTTTATGATTCGCCGTAGATGATGACTCCGAAAAGGATACAACGTGCCATTGTCGGCATTGTGCTCTCTGCCATTATCATTTTTTTACAGCCCTATTTGTGGTTCATATTCTGCTGAAATCGCCATGCCAGGCCACCCCAACAATGTTTTCATATCAAACCATCATATATACATCACCTTTATCAAATTAACCATCATATATACATCACTTTTATTTACGAAAATGCTACCTTCGTTTTTTTTAAAATTACATATTATTCGTTCATCTGAACACGCGTAGACCACACTAAATGGTTCTTATTCCTCTCCTGGGAGGCGATTCGCATGAGAGCGTGCCCATATATATATATATATATATATATGTGTGTGTGTGTGTGTGTTTCACCTCAACTTCCCAAGCCTGCCTATATCAAGAGCAACAATAATGTCTTCCTGAGTGTGACCCTGATCTTGCCATTCAACTGGATTGATGAGACTTCTTAACTAATTATAATTCAATTCCCTCTACACTTCTCATCCATGGTGGTTGATACGAACCCAAACTACACTATAAAAGTTAGTTATTCTTATAGCAAGAAATGTAGACTTATCTAATATAATAGATGAATTATGCCCAAAGAAATGAAATTCCTGTATATAATAAAGAGAAAGAACATTTTTAGTTACTAAGGACAAGATATATATAATATATATATATATATATATATATATATATAATATATATATAATATATATAATATATATATATAATATATATAAGTTTGAAGTTTGATTTTTTGTGAAAGTTGTCAATTAAATTTCTTAATTTGAGTTGATCAACTATGAATAACTTAGGTTGATTTTTATTAGTTAGGATCACTCACAACACACATTCTGGCCAGGTAGTGACAGACTGATTTTGTGTAAATATAATCAAAGATGTATACTCCGTATATTTTGGTATAATAGTTAAAGGTGGAAATATAGCTGTTACTATAATCAATCAAATCGAATCACTTTTTTATGGAGTTTCGAAATGATTGCTTAAAGTAAAATAGTGGCAAAGTCACCCCTCTTGGTGCCCAATAAAATACTATAGGAACCTACCGATTATTAATTTGTTATAGGTTGGTAATGTACTAATACCCACTAAAATATATGTATATTTTAAACCATAACAAATCAAAATTGGAGTAAATAATCATTAATATAAACATTCTTTAATAGTATGTCATAATAACTAATTAAAGTGATCTGACTCATTAAAAATTAACAAATAGTATCTCAATGACCTTGTGTCTTTGTGATCTAGTGACATAAAGTGACTGAAAATGTACAAAATTAATATTATGTTCGTTTACTTAATTTTTTATCCTTTAGAATCAGTACATTCTTTTGCTTAATTTTTTATTCTTTACTTAATAAATCAGATATATAATGAAAATTTACCTTGTAATTAAACGCATATTTATCATTTTCCGAGTTTGTCATTGTGATACCATTGTAGGCCCCCAGGAGATGGTTCCTTTCCGTTACTACCAAACTGGAACCAAAAGGTTCGGTTGTCCCTAACCTAATATTTGAATTTTGGAACGTTACTACTTGGTGCTATATTCTTGCTTCAAGAAAGCTCAACTGCAAATTTTTTTTAAAGACATCATAAATTACCCTCATAAAATCTATAGAATAAATAGTGTGCGGTCCAGTTTGGTAAAATAGTTAGTTTATCAGTCAATTTTGACTTATTTAATCACGATTAACTGTTTGACTTGATTAAACAATTAATATGAGTGTTTGTTTAATTAGCTTTTTTGTAACCACTCTTGTTTTAAAATACTAAAATTCAAATTCAATCAGTCTTTTAAGAATGTCATTTTGTATATAATCCGTTAAAAGTTAATTTACCAAGCATTTTATACAATCAACTAATCAAATTTATTAATCAATCAGCTAATAGTCATTCACCATATTTTTATCTTCTGGACTGCGGGTCCACATCCTAAATATGAGCATGGACAGAGATGAAAGGGAAAGGATAACAGTATAAAATTGTCAAGAAATGAGAAAAAACATACGACAAGTGGACAAGTAGTGAGTTAAATCGTGCGTGAATTGCTAAGTAACTGTTCCTAACGAACATGAAGTTTACAGACTGCCAACCTAGTACGTACGACGTGGGTCATTCTTTAAAACTAAACTACCTGAATTCTTTGTATCTACACAACACAATTAATTCATTAGTTGAATATATAATGCATGCATATATACACACCTTATACCTCATAGCCAGCCTGCCCAAGTGCAAACTTTCACCTTTTACACCAAAATTTTGTATTAACGTATTACATTTTTCAAAAAAAAATATAAAAAGCAATCTTTGTGGATTTTGTATTGATGGTGGAAAATCTGTGAACAAATTTGGAACGGTGTAAGTAAATGATATGGGGAAAGAGACAGGCAGGAGTTTGGAAGGAGGGTCGGAAAGATGTGGGCGAGTGGGGGAAGAAAGAAGGATATATTCAAAGGAGGGAAGCACGTTGTGTAGTATAAAGCAGCAGGGCGTTTCTGTAGCCCAGACTCCACAGAGAGAAGAGAGAGAGAGAGAGAAGGGGAAGTGGGGAAAGGGAAAAAGAAGAGTGCCAGCCAGCCCAGCATAGTGTGCAAAGTTACAGGGAGGGACTAATCTTCTGGAGCAGTAGCGTACAAGAAACTTCCATTTCTGCAACCGCACCTTTCCTTTTCAAAGCTTTTAATTTCTCAAGATTTTGCAATCCTACCTGATGTTGGGAGCTTGAAGTTTCCATATTCCGATCAGGAATTATCGATTCTTGAGATAATATCTCGTTTTTTGTTTTAGTTTATCTAAAATAAAATGGCGGCCGATGGAGCATTCTCGTTTTCGGTTGTGTCCGTGGTGGAGGATTCTTCAGCAGCACGGGACCCGATCGCGGGGTCTCGATTTGGACGCCCGTCGAGCCGAAGAAGCCGGTAATTTAAGTTCCCCCCTTAGCTTTCTCCATTTCCATTTTATCTCCAAATTAAAGAAATGATTTTTATCATAAATGGATGGGTTGCAGCAATAAGGAGATATGAAGCAGCGGCATGGCTAGAAAGGGTGGAGTGGTGGGGGCAAAGGATTTGCCTGCAGAGCCCTCTGAGGAAGAGTTCAGGCTGGGCTTAAGGAGTGGAATTGTTCTATGCAATGTACTCAATAAGATTCAACCTGGAGCTGTTCCCAAGGTATGTAGCTTCAATAATTCTTGGTATTTATTATTATTCCCAGTTGAGATTTTGAGAATGAGAATTTGAACTTGATGAACCCAAATCAGGTGGTTGAAAGCCCTAGTGATGCTGCATTACTCCCTGATGGGGCAGCTCTATCTGCATATCAATACTTTGAGAATGTGAGGAACTTTCTGGTGGCAGTTCAAGAAGTAGGAATACCCACTTTTGAGGCATCTGATCTTGAGCAAGTAAGTCAAGTCTAGTGTCAAAATTTTACTCTGTCAAGTCTCATTATTTCTGGGATCGATTTTGAAATTACTCATCAGTTTAGTGATATATATGACAAATTGCTGATTTATCAGGGTGGGGCATCTTCTAGGATTGTCAACTGTGTTTTGGGTCTCAAATCCTACAGCGAATGGAAGCAGTCAGGTGGCATTGGTGTCTGGAAATTCGGTGGAAATGTAAAACCCACCACCACATGTGCTAAACAATTGACACGCAAAAATTCTGAGCCGTTTATGAGCTCATCTTCTTCAAGGAATATGCTGATGAATGAGAAATCTGGGAATTGTGCAGGAACCGAGACTGAAACTAATAGAATGGTAGTTATGCTTTGCTGATTAATTTAAGTTCATTGAATTCAAGGAAATTTTTTATCCAAGTGTAATCGTTTTTGCAGCCTAGCTCTTCGTTGAGCATGCTTGTTCGTGCAATTCTTCTAGATAAGAAGCCTGAGGAGGTTCCAAATGTAAGTTCGAACTATATATTTGAAGGAATTCTAAAGATTTAGCTTTTGTTAATTCCCTAGAGATTGTAAAGACTGTGATCCAACCGTGGTTGGGGTTTACTGCAGATCTGCTTAGGGTGTTAGTTGTCCACTTAAGAAATGAACACTTTCTGTTTGGATCTTAATCAATGAACACTTTCGCAGCTTGTGGAGTCGGTTTTGAGCAAAGTTGTCGAGGAGTTTGAGCTTCGCATTGCAAGCCAAAACGATGTGGCAAGTTTCTTGACTGCCAGTTGAACAACACTGCTTTCTTTTATGTTCATTATGGATTTTATCCTTCATTTTCTCTTTTATTTTTGCTGTTTATATACTTCTCTTCTTGTATTCTCTTTTCTGCATACTTCAGTTCTTATTTCGTGCATAGTCTGATGTACTTCTTGATGCACATATCCAGCAAAGGCGAGCAACTCTCAAGGATTCAATTATTTCTCATGTTAACAAGCCAATTCCTAAACAAAATGCCGGGATCACCAAGGTAATCTAGCTGATGTATTGTGTGAGTTGTGGAGAAGTTATAATCATATAAATAATTCTTCGTATTAAATGTGAATTTGTTTGTGAATTCAGCCACTCATACTTGCAGTTTTCTTCTTCTTCTTCTTCTTTTGCGTTAAGGTTGAACAAAGAAACATTAATGTAATGAAAAAAGAGGATTTTCAGAAGGACAACAATATCATTGATGAAGAACTTCAAAGAAGATGTCTTAAACAGCAAACGGTTGTTGATGAACAGGAAAAAGGTCTTAAGGTAAGACACTAAGACACATAAAACTCTCTGAGATTCATGACTTTCTCCTATTTTTTGAACTCCAAATTTGACAGAAAAGAGTATTGGTTTAACTTCACTGTAGGAGTTGAAAACAAACTCTTTCCACTACAAAAGCAGGTGTACAGTTCATGCAAATGAAGTTCGATGAGGAAATCCACAACATAGGTACGAAATGTTCCTAATTTGTGTGTCAAATTTACATTTTAGATGTCAGTTTTTCAGCCTAATGGCACCCCTGCTTTGTAGTCTCCACATACACGGCTTAGCTCATGCAGCTTCAGGTTATCATAGAGTTCTTGAGGAAAACCGCAAGCTTTACAATCAAGTCCAGGACCTTAAAGGTACCATGTTGTTCTTTGAAAATTCTTATGATGTAACTTACATTTTCTTCTGGTCTTGAGATGAAAAGGTTATACTTTGATTTCAATCAGGAAGCATAAGAGTTTACTGTAGAGTAAGGCCTTTCTTGCATGGGCAATCGAGCTATTCGAGTGCCATAGATCAGATTGAAGATGGTACAATTACAATTAACACTCCATCCAAGCATGGGAAAGGACATCGGTCTTTCAATTTCAACAAAGTATTTGGACCATCTGCCACTCAAGGTTGGTAAACATTTTGCGAGAGGCTCTTATAATACTAACATTACCCCTATTACACCATTTTTCTTTTTCTACAGGGGAGGTGTTTTCAGACACACAGCCACTGATTCGATCAGTTTTGATGGTTACAACGTCTGCATTTTTGCATATGGTCAAACAGGATCAGGGAAAACATTTACCATGGTTAGATATGAAAAACATTTGTTTGTCAAGTACTAGAAAGTATGTTTCGACTTTTTGTCTGTGCTAAATTCTATGGTTTGTCGTCAGTCTGGACCGAAGGATCTCACAGAACAAAGCCAAGGGTAAACTATAGGGCGTTGGGCGATTTATTCCTTCTTGCAGAGCAAAGAAAGGACACTTTCCACTATGATGTGTTTGTTCAGATGATTGAGATATATAACGAGCAAGTTAGAGACCTCCTTGTTACTGATGGTTTGAACAAAAGATATCCTCCACAGAAATGACACTAATTTATGTTTTTCTTACTGATTCCAAAGGTTTTGTTAAACCCCACATTCTTCATGATTGGATTCCTTAATCTGTTATTACATTAGAAATCCGCAGTTGCTCTCAGGGGCTCACTGTTCCAGATGCTAGTGTGGTTCGTGTGACTTCAACTTCAGATGTTATCGATCTGATGAACCTCGGACAAAGGAACCGTGCAGTAGGGCAACAGCACTGAATGATCGCAGCAGCCGCTCTCACAGTTGCTTAACTGTTCATGTTCGTGGGCAAGACCTGACTTCTGGAACGAGCCTTCGTGGTTGCATGCATTTGTTGATCTTGCTGGAAGTGAGAGGGTTGATAAGTCCGAAGTCACGGGAGATAGACTAAAGGAGGCACAGCACATTAATAAATCTCTTTCTGCTCTGGGTGACGTAATATCCGCCCTTGCACAGAAGAATGCACATGTCCCTTACAGGAACAGCAAGCTTACACAATTGCTTCAGGACTCTCTTGGTGAGGATATATATCGAGTGGATCATTAAAGTTTGTTCTCGATTTCCTTTTTCAGAATGTCACCGGGTTCGTTTTATGGCGTTTTAGGTGGACAGGCGAAGACGCTGATGTTCGTCCACATAAGCCCCGAGCCTGATGCCGTTGGAGAAACAATCAGTACGCTTAAATTTGCTGAGAGAGTGGCTGCTGTTGAACTCGGTGCTGCAAGAGTAAACAAAGATTCTGCAGATGTAAAAGAGCTTAAAGAACAGGTACTAAGGTTTTGTTTCCTCTTTCTTGTTATGGTATTATAGGAAACTAGGAAGTGTTTTTAGTTTTTACACTGTCCAGAAGCTAATGTTTATTGAAATCATCAGATATCTGTTCTGAAGGCTGCACTAGCAAAGAAAGAAGCAGAACCAGTCTCCATTCGCCCACATATCATGCAGCCATCGTCTTTCCAAACTAGTTTACATGGCAAAGATACGCTCACAAGTTCAAACAATCAGAGGAAACAATCAGAAGTAGATTGCATTGAGGTAATTATCTTTGATAGCCTTGCTTGTGGCAGTTGTTATCTTCCAGATAATCATGAAAATTCTTGTGATTTGCAGGTGAACAAGAAGCCTGGATTAAGGGAAAAGAGGCAAAGCTTTGATCTTGATGAGTTACTAGGGAATTCCCCTCCATGGCCACCGGTGAGCAGTCCTGGCGAAAACTATAGAGAAGATAATAAGCTTGTTAGCTCGGGCGAGTGGGTAGACAAGGTGATGGTGAACAAGCAAGAACCGATGCAAGGAATGGAAAGCCCGTTTGGGTGTTGGGAATCTGAAATGGGCAACATGTCTGACATTTTTTACCAGAAATACCTCTCAGACTCCTTCAAATCGCTCCCAAAAAAACCGTGTAACCTGTTCCCTGACAGCAACCAGTTTGACATCACGGCTTCTGCTGATGATCTGGATGAACTCGATGCTGCAACAAGCGTTCATCTGAACCGGATTTGCTTTGGCAGTTCAACCATTCCAAATTTGGCAGTTTTGGCAATGGTATGGTATCATCAAATGTCCCAAAACCAAACATGAAACCAATGAAGAGTCCAGAATCTAGAACCAAGCCTAACAAAACAGGCCCTTCCCACTCGAGAAAGCTAGCGGTGGAAGTGGTCACAATCCTCAACGCGGTGGAAGGCAGGCCATTCCTGCTGAACTGAACCGTAAACCTGGAAACAGGAAGTAGAATGTGAGAAAAACTGTTTCTGATTCTTTTATTTGTTCCCTTGTTTTTAATTGGGGAGTGAGAGATAGAGAGGTTTGTGTAGAGCTTTTTCTGGCTTTATTTTCTTTGTTCCTTTGCTTACATACACATACTTGTGAGTACAGCAACCCACACCCCCAGTTGCCTGTAGGTTTGCTGTATAACTTTTGAGTGTTTCCCTTCCATCCTTGAGAGATAACCAGTGTGCAGAAAAAGGTAATTACCAGTGTAGTTTATACCATGTTTCAAAAACAATGACATGTAAATTTCCACATACATACAAGTTTGATGATTTTCTTTCTTACCCTTTCCATTTTACCTGTTTAGTTTACTATTCGAATGATGTGACTTTTGACACGAGTTATAATTCTTTATATTCATACAGTGTTGCAGAATGCGCTAGGCGCTAGTCAGTCCCCCGGGGGCGCCTAGAGCGCCTTCTAGGCGGTTGGGTAATTCGAGTATATCGTTTTCATTTTTTCCACTCAGGATCGTGAGTTGTTAGACTAGTATTATCCCACAAACTAGTCAGCTATATATGGTAGATGGTTAGTTGAGTACATGACTGGAGGAATATAGAAGAGGAGCAACCGAGCAGGCAAAAAATACCACTCGGTCGAGTTGGGCGCCCAACTCGGGTGCCTAGTCGGCCGGTTAGTCGACCAACTAACTAAAAGTCGCCTAGAGCTGAAATTGCTTCAGCCTAGCAACGCCTAGGCCGATTTTTTACAACACTGTATTCATACAATATTGCTTGTGAGTTTATATGATTATATAAGGTAGATAAAAAGGCAATGGAACACCACAGTTTGTTGAGGGAAAAAATGTGTGATTGTAATCAAATCAGATATTGAAAGCTGCAGATGTTCCAAGATATTTCAGCCACACCAGATTTTGAGGTCAGACAATTAACTTCTGGAACCTTCTTCTGAGTCAGCACACACAATTCTTACTTTTTCTCACACTAAAAGCTCAACATATTAAACCAAATTTGCCAGAATGCATACAACACAAACCCTGCTTCCTCAGTACTGCATGCTTCTTGCTGAAATTTTCTGGGAATTGTAGTAATAATACATGGAGTTCGTGCGTTCCAACGGGGAATCTTGTTATTATTCTGTGCTTGGAATCTGTAAACAAGCTTCAGATGCTCAAATCCGAGGGGCTTACAGGAAACTTGCTCTGGTACTCTACTGCATATTCATGATCATCGTCGCCTTCATTCTTGGTTTTGTTTTAATTTTTTTTTTCTTTTTTTGTGTTCAAGAAATGGCACCCAGATAGATGTGTGAAAGATCCTGCAATTGTTGGAGAAGCAAAACATAAATTTCTGCAAATTCAAGAAGCTTATTCTGGTAGAGTGAAATGATACTACTTTTTCATGTGAATGTCTGTCTGTCTATTAGTGGATACATACATTCACCATTGTTATATATTGCAGTTCTGTCTGACAAAGGGAAGAGATCAGTCTATGACGCTGGGTTACTTGACCTGTTGGCAGATAACAGTGATAATAAAGTTAGTTTCTTTTTACCTTTAAAAAAAAAAATTATTTTTTGTATGTTCTGAGTTCTGACAAGCTCAAAGACTCTGGTTTTTATCATCATTTGAACAGGAATTTTGTGGGTTCATGCAAGAACTGGTGGCCATGATGGAAAAGGAGAAGTCTCAGGTGACCTAGTTCTGCAACATTCATATAATTTAAGGATTCCAAATGAAACATGGCTCATCTTACATTAATCTGGGTTGTTTCTGTAGACTGCAAGTAGTTTGGAGGATCTACAGAACATGTTGCAGGAGATGATGGAAGGGGCTTAAAGATTCAATCAAGAAAGCCAGGAAACAGCAGAAAGAACACATTTTATATTGTCATGATGCTTCAATTCATCTGAGATTCCAGTTGGATTTTTATGCACTTTTTGCCTATAAATATTGCATAATTGTAATAATATATAATATGGCAGTATTCACTAAAACTGAGTGTATAGATTCTCACAAGATGGCAGTTTTATTGCAACAATATCACTTCACTATAACACCTCCTTTCACCTGACAAATCTTTGAGCTGTTCCAGTGCTCAAATTAACAATGTGAAATAAATGACTAAAAGCTGGAAATAAATAAATGGACAGGAACAAATATCTGAATGAACTTCGCGCTACCAAAACTTTTCTTACATGAACAAAGAACCGATGCTGTACACAGGTGATGATCTGCAACGTCAAGAATTTTGCTTGCCCGAGCTTTACTGATTTCGCGTTTTATTTGGAGTATACACCAGCAAAGAATTTCATCTCATTGTGCAGATTCAACAAATAGAAAGTGTATTGGGACTTGGGAGGATGATTAAAGGATTGCAACTTGAGCAAATGGACGCAAAAGGGAGGTGCAAGTTGTTGAATATGTACCAGAAATCGGGTTCTGAAGCTCTGAGCAAGGCTCGGGTGAGACATTTGAAGAAACACCCGACACGGCGTAGCATATCCATTGCGGTGTTGAAGTGTCGGGCGAAATGGAGAAGTAGATATCCGAGAGGCATATCGAGGTGAAGGGAGATTCGGGTAATCCAGTGAAATTTCCGGCTGTTGAGATATTTGTTCCAACTACGTCCTTGAAGGTGATATTGCTGACCACAGGATATGCGTTAGGGTCAAAGTTGTCATCCGGATGTGTGTCAACGTAACCCGTCGCTTTGATTCCCACCGAAACATTTTCCATTTCCACACCCGACAGAATAACGCCCTGGATATAACCGCCCCTTCCTCGAGCCGTCTTCAATTCAATCCCCACAAGTGATTCGTAAATGAAAAGATTCTCTACAAGTACATTTGAGATTCCACCCGACATTTCACTACCAAACGCCACACCAGCCCCCTCAGTAGACTGCAGTCGAACGTCTCGAATGTGGACATTTTCTGTAGGTTTCCCATACGCAATTCCATACTCATCCCAACCACTTTTGAGCGCAATAGCATCCTGACCCATGCTAATGTTGCTGTTTTCAATGCAGACATGGTTGGAAGAATCTGAATAAAAGGTATGAAATAGATCAAATTTCCTTTACAAAAGCAAGGGCGAATCGAATCTCCACTTAAAATAGAGATATAATCATCCTCAACATTCGAAAAGATAAAGCCAATGTATTTTCAGCAAACCTGGGACGATGCCATTAGTGTATGGTGACTTGGATGGAGAGTGAACCGTTATGTTCTGAACAAGCACATTACTGTAAAACAGTAAACGATTTTGTCAACTTCACCAAATATACACACAATGTTTACAAAATCATAAATACAGATACCACTAAGAAGGCACATTAAACACGGTACCTGCAATATGCGGGACGAATGTTCCAAGCAGGAGCATTCAAAAAGGTCAAGTTTGAAATAACAACATGACTAGAACCGATGAATTCCACGAGATGGGGGCGACTGTAATTCAAGGCATGCTGATCAAACTGTTCCCACCACACGGCACCCTGCCCGTCAATAGTTCCATTATTGCCTGCACAATGAATTGACATAAGCGAGGTGCAAGATTCGTACAAAACTAACTAATCACCACTGCCCCAAAATTAAAAACAATAATGTACTTGACCACCTTAGGGTAGAAATTTCTTGCCTGTTATCACGACATCTGTCACATTGCTCCCGGTAATCAAGCTGCGATATCTTCCACCGGGTACCTCAATACTTCTCCCATAAGATGGCAAGGGACCAACTACTTCCCAATGACTATAATTCTGATAAGAATGTTCCAGTAAAGATGGTAGCATAAGCTCTTGCGTATAAGCTTAATGTAGGAAATATTCGTTATTATTTTCATAAAAGAGGATGAAATTTGAGCTCTGAATCCTGACCTCTGATCCAAGAATAATGGCATCTTTCTCCAAGAAGAGTGTGAGGTGACTAGTGAGATCAATAGTTCCCGTCAGCCACTTGCCTGCTGGAACATAGAGCTGTGCCCCACCCTTGTCTGTGAAGGACTTTAGATAAAATATCGCATTCTGAAACGCTACAGTGTTTAATGTTTTCCCATCCCCCACAGCACCAAACTCCAATACTGACACACTGTGAGGTCTGGGTTTCAAAGGTTCATTCAACTTGCATTCTCCTTCAAATTGAGCTTCAGTGTGTTCTACGCCTTTATTCAGCAACAATATTCAAAATCAGTAATACCTGGAAAGAACGATTCAAGGGCGTCAAAAGGAAAAAGGTAAAGGGAACTTCAATTAAAACATCCAACATATCAATTCTAAATGCTTTTGAAAATTGGGCAATGCATTAAAGAACTCACTTGATGGCCAATGAGCATGAAACTGGTTTAAGGTCAAAAGTATAAAAAAAGATGAAGAAAGAAACAGCAATGGAAATAAAGCTGGAAAGAGATGTGAATTCCAAACTCGTGCTAATGTAATGATCACAATTGACTCATGAATATTGCACCTGTAACAGCTAGCAAGCAGATCACTCAATAGCCCCTCTTGGGCAAAATGTTTAATCTAAATCCTACCAATTGAAGAAATGCAGAACTTTAAGATTAGCAACATCACAAATCCTGAATCTACCCTTTCTTTTAATCTCCATCAGAAACCAGAAGACAATGTGGATCAAACAATACGCCCTAAAACACTCAAGGATAACAGATCAACTCAATATCAAAAGAAATCAGAAAAAAAGCAGCAGTCTTGAAGCATAGCAAGTAACCCCTCATCCTCCAAATTTTGCAGAAAACAAGAATGACAGTACAAACCATGTTCTGAAGTCAATTTCAATCACAGAGCCTCCAATCTGATAAGACAAGAGAGAAGCACTTAAATTCATACAAACACTGGACTAAACAGAAAACGTTAGAGATACCCAAAGCGGAAAAAAAAAAAAGAAAAAAAAGATCAGGAAACAGCAACTCAGCTATTGTTAGCAGAACCACAAAAACAAAAAACAAAAAAAACAACGTACTTACTAGCGCCTTCATGGGATTTCTCTCTTCTTCTCCCATTGAGCAGTCAAAAAAGTCAGTCCACCACCGCCCTATAAGAAGCTTCAAACACTTTCGAGCAGAGTGAAGAAGAAGAAGAGAGGGCGCTTGTAATTTTATGATATCGGTGCTATTGCTATTGACGACAAAGAAAAAAGGAACGACCGAGTGATCGAGTGGCAATTAAGATGGAATAAAATAAAAAAGAATTAGTTCGTATATTGACAATATTATAAATTAATACAAAAAACAGTGTGAAAAGAGGAAGCAACACAGCATATATAATAAGAAGACAATATAAAAACAAATCACCCGTGATTTGAGACGATCCATATCAACAATATAATCAAACTTGTAATATTTTGATATCAATAATAAATTTCACCCATTCAACTATTTTTTCTTAATAAAATTTGTAAAATATTAATAAATTCAAACACATATTGATAACAAATAAACAATTTATCATTAACTAGTATATTATCAACACGTTGCGACATAGTTGTGGGTTTTATTGACCTCTTGAGTTGATTTAGTAGTCATAAAAGTCATCATAAATTAATAAGTTTTATCAAGAGAAAATGAAAGAGAGTTTAAATCTCACGAATATGAATTTCACTTAAATGCTTTTAAAAATTCTAAATATCAAGATTTACTTATCATCTAATACATGTGAGTTCGAATGACATGATTCATCTGGAGTTAGCATAGTTCAGCTGTGTTTTGTTTTTGTAATTTTTTTAATATTAATATTATTAAACAGGATGCTATTAGCTACTGACCTTGTGGTATAGTGACATAAAGTGACTATCTCAAATGAGAGGTAGTCATAAATTTAAACCTCAGTAAAAATAATATCGACCCTTTATGCTTTATAGATTAAGAAAGTAATTATAAATAGATACTACATTTTACAATACTACTCAACAAAGCTAAATTGATATTAATGAGATAATTAAGAGCATAAAATGGGGGATTTGGTGTGTGCGGGGACAGGGAAAGTAGCATGGAGCGTAGATGAGAGGACAGGAGAGTGGGGGCCACAAGAAATGATGAATGAGGATAGCTAGGCTGTCATCACTGAGTTTCCACTTTCCATATCAAAATGATATGTGAGTGAACCCCCACAATTCCTACCTCTTTCAATTAACATAACACTAGCAAGTCACCTTATGACAACAATTAATAAGTACTACTAAATCTTTTTTTTTTTTCTTTCAAAAAAAAAAAAAAGATAAGGATCAAAAAAATCGATAAGGATCAAGTTTAAAATATTTTTTTATATTATAAATAGTTTCCAAAAATATCACCAATATGTATTCAACAAATCGATAAAGATCAAGTTCAAGATATTTTTTTTTAAAATAAAATTCAAAATGTTATTATCGTTATATATTTATTATGTTAGTTGTTATCTATATATAACGACTATAAAGTTACATTTTTATTATTAATTATAATTTTTAGCAGTTAGTGATAAGTATTTCATCTTAGTATATAGCTAATGACCAATTCATAACACTTACACTAAACATATATATTGGTTCTATGAGTTGTGTAATCAACAACCGTTATGCAATACAACTTATTTATAAATATAAAAACTTCTATATTGTTTTGAGTTAATAAAATTGTGAACCCACTACGCTCCCTTCTTTAAGGTATTTATACAAATTAGAACAATGATTGTCCTTGACTAAAATAAGAAAGTAAATTCTCAAAATTCACATGATCAATTACAAATTAATTGACCATAAAAGATGGTAAACAATCTCCTAAAATATGGTAATAAATCACCCAAATTATTATTTCTTCCATAACTAGAGAAACACATATCAAACTTTCTAGTTGATTATGCCCAATTGATCACTTTGTTAAGGATGTGAATATATTTATATGCAATCAATATTGACTAGCAAACTCTTTATCCACATATTCAACACGGTTGATGTGGTGGTTTAGCACCTTGCCTTTTAAGCATGAGGCTGGGGGTTTGATCTCCACCCACGTAGGGACGGAGGATTAGTCTTTTGGCTATCGATTGAAGGGATACTCGCTCTAGGCAAAAAAAAACAAAAAAACAAAAACTCTTTATCCACATATATCAATATTTTATTAGCCAAAATTAAATTGCACAAAATCTTTTCATCTATCTATATTTATATATATACTACTTAATTCAAAATGATTGGATGTATACAACCAGATACGTGACCAAAATGGATATGGCCCAATTGATAACTACACTTCTACCATTAAAAAAAGAAAAGAAAAAAAAGCAGAAGAACGAAAACAACATGTACATTTCCACACATTTGATGTAACTTATTATAATTGGATATGTATTGAAATTTGAAATTACGTGGTAACAACTGGTGGCTACGACATATCACATGTGGCCAAAATTTTACAGCCAAATTGCTCCAATACTCCGTACTACTCAAACATGAAAACTAACAAAGAAAAGTAAAAATGGTTGAGGGAGACAACTAATAGTGATACACCATGACAACGATGTAGTGATAGTTGATACACCATGAAATTAGTTGATACGCCTAAAAAATGAGTAATTAGAGTAATTAAACACTCTAATTACTATTTTTTTTTGTTCCCATCGCCAACCCCAAGGGTCCCACGTCCCGACCCGACAGAGCATCTAAGAGAATGTAAATCAGATATTTGGTCGCACAAGGAGTCTTTTACGTTAAGAGGTTACTCTCACACTATTGTTGGTGAGACCCGATCCCAAGTTATTGTTCCCAAACTTTATCTATGTGACCAACTGAGCTGTCCATCCAGACTTCTTTTATTTTTTAAGCATATTAATGGATGTGATATGTATCACGTTACTCCGATCCCTCCGCCGTAGCATAATTGATTGAGAGACCGCACGACCGGAACTGTCCATTACAGCCTCGTGATTGGAATTTCTTTTCCGGTCAAACGGAAATATATCAACCACTCCCGACTTTGTTATGCCTAGTACACTAATAAATGTCAGTCATTTTTTAACTCTTCCTTAACTTAAAAAACAAAAACAAATTATATATATATATTAGTATGAAACTATACTGTTTAGAATTTATTTTTGGGTGATGAGGAAAATTCATTATCACTATTTGAGAGTGTTTTCAAATTAAATTTCGTTATTGTGTAATAGTCTATAAATTACATTAGAGATAAATAAGCATTCAAAAAAACATTAGAGATAAATAACATTAAAAAAAAATCATATAAGACAAACTATAACAATAATTAAACTCGTGATTTTTTAATATCAAAATAATGTTTTATATACTCTGACAACTCATTCGTGCCACTTGTCAGTCAACCTGCCCAGTACATTGTATTTTTTGCATGTCGTATTGTCATCCTACAGGGCCGACCATGCACGAGCATTTGTTCATCTATCGTATTATTCGATCTATAGCATCCATGCTTTATTACAGCAACCTAAAATCCTTGGAATTATTTATTTAAAAAAATTACGTATTACTTATTGCTTACAAATTTTATTTTTAAATAATATGATTTTATGTGGTATGAATATTGTAGAAAGAATTTGAATGCGTATGGTACGTTGAACATGATAGAAGGATGGTCCTGGGGGGTGGGGTCCCTGATATATAAATTAGCTGAGGGCTTTCTGTTTCTGCACATGACTAAATAAGGTACAATTTATTTAATTTATTTTTTGGAGAATGATTGAATGATGAAGTTAATAATAGTGGCGAGAAGAAGCATCTATAAGCATCTATGCATGTGGCCATGAGGGTGTTCCTTTGTCTTCCTACTATGCTCGTAGAATTTGACTATTATTCAATAAAATTATATATATTACAGTTTTATTTGATAATAATCTGCTCTGTTATTTAGTTTCATTCTCTATACACACTAATTTTATTATAATAAACTAAAATATCATTTTAATCATACTACAGTTTTTATGGTCCATACACGGTTGTGTGGACCATTGTACACTGTATAACAATTGAACAAATACTGTCTGTCTGCTATTATCGGGGGCCCAAAATGTCTGTATCTGTTGACGGGCCGTAGAATGAATTATCCATAATCTTAATATTACCGGAAATGGGCTCTTCCTGGGTTTGGATTGAGTAATGGGCTATTCAGGCTATTTTCAAACCCAGATCTATATTTTAACAAAAGTCCCTAATTTCCTTAGTATATTATGACAAATTATGTTGTGAGCACGTGTCCACTTTTTAAGCTGAGCACAATTCTATATTCATAATTTTTATACTGTAAATTCATAATTTCTATACTATAGATCTATAATTTCTATACTGTAGACTCATAAAATTGATATTTTGATTTTGATTGTTGAACTCTGTTTTCACAAATAAGATAACTATATGTTCATAATTTGATAACTATACAGTTTAGAAATAATGAATCTACAATACAGATATTATGAATCTACTGTATATAAATTATGAATCTACGGTTTAAAAATTATGAATCTAAAGTATAAATTTTATAGATCTATAGTATAGAAATTATAAATCTACAATATGCAAATTACGGATATGAAATCATGTCCACCTTGCAAGGTGGACATGTGCTCACATCACAATTCACAACGTTCCACACTTCCACTTCCACATGGAGCTACATGGTTCTATACACGATTTAAATCATTCTTAGAATAATTATAATTAAAGGATGTTTTATGTCTCAATCTCAAACATTTTAAAACCTGATAATTGGACCACCTGTACATATATATTTATATATTATATGCTCGGAAGGTATAAATGCATGTATCGTAAAGTGTTTTTAAAGATCTTGTGATAAAGGTGATCTTGTATACATAAACTGGTCTTTGGTTGAAACAATTTGTAGCCTACATAATAGAGAATGACTTTACTCGATTGATCGAATTGGATACTGAGTAGTCACTTTTTTTCTTTTTCTAGTTTCCACGTGTGATGTTTTTTTTGATGGGCTTCAGCCTTTAAGCAACATGTTCTTTTTTATCAGATTCGAACATAGGGGTTGACTCTGATACCAAATTAAAATACATCTCAACTAAAGTTTAATCTGATAATTGAATTGTATATTTATATTTATATATTATATGCTGAAGGAAAACAATTGGTTGCAAATTGAAATGTAATGACCAAATGAACTTTTTCATGAACATGATGGCGACAAGTATGGGCAGATGAAATGAATCTTCCATTATTATACATATAATAATATGCATGCACCTTCCTCCACTTACACTGTCTGCCACCACTCACGTCCGTTTTGACCTATCTCAGTCGTCGTCAGTCCATTTTTTTTTAAACTTTGGTTTCTCCGTTTAAATCCATCAGTCAAATGTATCATATCATATACAACCCCAACGTTATAACGTCCTTTAACGTTGTGCGATGGCCAACCTTTGCTCCCCAACCGTTTGCAAGGAAATATACTTTCATAACTCTTTACACAGCTAACACAGGACTAATGCCCCCACGTAACTGCCAAATTTTGTACTAGACTTGATCTGTATACCCACTTTAATTTATCAACATAACTAATTGGCCCATTCCTTATAATTTTACAAAAATATGTATTTTTATTGAGAAATTTTACAATATAAAAAATAGACTGTTCTGCCAGTTAGTCTAAGTTATAACCTAGTTGTAACATGGTATTGTAGAATATCATATTCAAATTAAAATAATTGAACATTGTCAAATTAGTGTATGTAATCTTTTGCTTCAAAAAAATTCACAACTACTATTCCATAATATTCACGGAATAAATCATTTTCTTGTGTAATAATCTACGAACTACACAGTAACACAAGAAAGAAAAACTGCATTTGGTCTGATTTATTGACAAAAATCAAACTCATAACTTTTATCATATACTCATATTCTAACTATTTGATCACCATTCGGCAAATTGTGTTATAAAAATTTAACTTGCATGAACAGTTCAATTAATCATATAGATAGAGTTTAAGAACAATGACCCGAGATTGAGTCTTGTTGTAAAAATTCAGAAATGAATTTTATTAGAACCTGACTTAAATTTCTGGGTTCCACAAGGTACGGAGCATTTATGAGTTATGTTGTAAATATTTTCATGAAAAAAAAAATTATAACCTGAATAGATCCAAGGCAAACTTTTCCACGTGGGAACCGCTGTTTACATATATATACACAGTATATATATAAAATATACACTCACTCCGTGAATCTTGATAGCGTTGCCTCTTTGGGGTTGGCTCCATCCCTGCACTTTTACCTCTTTTACCTCTGCAACTTATTGGGTTGGCTTTACTCTTCGTCACATTTTTCCATACTCTTTTCTCCCTTACTATTTGAGCTCAAAAGCTTTTCCGATCAAACAAAAATGGAGTCTTTTAGCTCATCAAAGCTCATGCCATCAGCCAAAGCTCGGCTAACTTAATTACCAGAAATCTGCAAGCGCCAGGTACAACGCACGCCGTTTGATAGATGCTATTTCTTATAAAGGCAATTCATGCAGTGTATTAATTCATTTTTCTTATTTTTCATTTTCTGCTTCTTGAATATTCTTGCTAAAATAAGAGGAGAGAATTAGTAAGATTTGCAGGAGATCATTGTGTTTACTGATTTTCCAGAAATTGACATGTTTCCAGTTTACATCGCTATTCTTTTGCTGCAAGAATATAGTAATTTTCTTTATTAGAATACTCTAAGAGTACGATGATCTTTACCCGATATGTTCTTTCTAAGATTCGATTGAGTAGTTTCCAGAAAGGGCAAAGATTGCATTAGTACACTGATGTGTTTGTGGGTTCATTGGTATGTATATTTATGAGTAGCTTAAGAAAGGGATGAAATTGCAGTAACAGATCTATGATACTGATCAGAATTTCTGGGAAAAAAGAGTTTTTTTTTTTTTTTTTTTGAACTGGATTTACTTGTGGTTTTCAGATCTTTTCTGCAAGTGTTAGGGGATGGAGTCTTGTGACTGTGTTGAGATTCTACTTCCAACTGAATGAGCTGTTGGTGAAATACCAGTACATATCAGATTTCTTCATAGCTTTTGCCTACTTCTCGATTCCATTGGAGCTTATTTATTTTGTCCACAAATCAGCCTTCTTCCCCTACAGATGGGTGCTGATGCAATTCGGGGCGTTTATTGTACTTTGTGGAGCAACCCATTTGATAAATCTCTGACATTCACTACGCACTCGAAAACTGTTGCAATAGTAATGACGATTGCAAAAATCTCAACAGCCATTGTGTCGGTGTCACTGCTTTATGCTTGTTCACATCATTCCTGATCTGCTAAGCGTGAAAACGAGAGAATTGTTCTTGAAAACGCGGGCAGAAGAGCTTGACAGGGAAATGGGGCTTATTATAAAGCAAGAAGAAACCGGGAGACATGTTAGAATGCTGACTCATGAAATTAGAAGCACGCTTGACAGGCATACGATATTAAGAACTACTCTCGTTGAGCTAGGTAGGACCTTGGACTTGGCGGAATGTGCTTTGTGGATGCCAACGCAAAGAGGGATGGTTTTACAGCTTTCCATACTCTTAACAATCTTATACCCGTTGGATCTACTGTGCCTATAAACCTTGGCATCATCAATGATATTTTCAACAGCTCGGGAGCAATACTGATTCCACATTCTTGCGAACTAGCAAAGATGAGGTCTACTAATACTGGGAGACACGTACCGCCCGAAGTTGCTGCTGTTCGTGTTCCACTTATACATCTCTCCAATTTCCAAATAAACGACTGGCCTGAACTCTCTGCAAAAAGTTATGCTGTCATGGTTCTTATCCTCCCAATGAACGGGATTAGAAAATGGCGTGAGCATGAGTTAGAACTTGTGCAAGTTGTTGCTGACCAGGTTTTTATCCCATCTCTGACTTCTTGTCACTGCTTTGGCATCTTGTGGATATTCCGTTCTTATGTTAACTCTCTAATGCGTATAGAGGGTAACTTTCCTGTAAAGCTTATCTCTAATGTATACTTGTAGCAACCAGCTTGGTTGGCGTGAGTGGCCGTTTACTCTTGTCCTTTAAGAGAGGTCGAGAGCTCGAACCCCTTCTCGTATGGAAAAACCAATCTGGCCAGCACTTTGCCCTTGATTGGGCCGGCCGATGCGAACGGGAATTAGTCTGAGTATGGTACGGGCTTAAAGGTGCCTTCTACAGTTAGGGTCTGCTCAGGACACCTCGTGGTCTGACCAAAAAATGTATACTTGCAGCTTATGCTTGTCAAAATCCCACTTTCTTTTATTTTTGTTTTCATTTTGAGCATCATCGTGTTGGTGTATGTTCACCGCTATAAAACTGTATCTAATTGTGTTTTATGTATGGTTGTAGTTTTCCCTGTCAAATTTACGTTAGATTCCTTGGATTGATCCTGTAGTCATGTTGTTCGAGCATGAATCAATCAAATAGTCATATTAAATGAAATCTATCTATTGGTCCAGGTTGCGGTGGCTCTTTCTCATGCTGCAATTTTGGAGGAGTCAATGCGGGCGCATGATCAACTAATGCAGCAGAATATTGCTTTAGACTTGGCCCGACAAGAAGCAGAGATGGCTATCCATGCTCGCAATGATTTCCTAGCTGTGATGAATCACGAAATGAGAACTCCGATGCACTCGGTCATAGCTTTGTGTTCACTGCTTTTAGAAACTGACTTAAATCCCGAACAGAGGGTTATGATGGAAACTATACTTAAGAGTAGCAATCTTCTAGCAACACTGATTAACGATGTCCTAGATCTCTCAAGACTCGAAGATGGCAGTCTCGAATTAGAGAATGTAACATTCAATCTTCATGGAGTGTTTCGGGAGGTAAAATCTCAACACTACACTTCACATAATGTATTACATCTGAGCTACGCAATCTAACATGAATGTTGTTGTTTTTACCTTATTGCAGGTCGTTAACATGATTAAACCCATTGCTGCAGTGAAGAAATTATCTACGAGTTTATCTTTAGCTCTTGATGTTCCCATCCATGCTGTTGGAGATGCCAAACGTCTTACGCAAATCATGTTGAATGTTGTTGGGAATGCTGTTAAGTTCACAAAAGGAAGGTCAAATTCTATCGAGGTTCTGTGCGAAACCGGACTACATTAGGGGCAGTCGGCAGGGAGAGTTTTATCCACCGTCTACTGAGGGCCACTTTTATCTTCGCATGCAGGTAGAGTATTCCTTCGAAATCCTAGATTTTGCGTTTTTGGTCAAAGGTTTCTTCACGGCCCTCCTATATTCCCTCCCTATTCTCTTCGTGCAGGTCAAAGATTCGGGGTGTGGTATTAGCCCCCAAGATATTCCACTCATCTTCACCAAGTTTACAGAGGCTCGAAATGCATCAAATCGAAACAACAGCGGGGCTGGTCTTGGACTTGCCATTTGCAGAAGGTATTAACCCATGGTTTTAAAAAGCCACAAGCTTTGATTTTGCCTTATTCTCTTATTGCCATCTTTTGATGTCAAACAATGAATTGAACCAGGTTTGTACAGCTGATGGGTGGTCATATTTGGATAGAAAGCGAGGGCCTAGGTAAGGGCACCACGGTTACTTTCATCGTTAAACTTGGCTCGTGCAACTATCCAAATGCCCCAGCCATTGTAGCCCCTCGAGGGAGAGCAAATCAAGGCAGTGACGATCTCTTCAAATATAGACAGTACCATAGAGGAGATGGTTCAATGTACGCCCCCGTTCCACGCTATCAAAGGAGTCTTTAGGCACAACTGAGTTGCCAAGAAAACATAACTGCTTCTTGATGCCCAGAGACAGCTTGATTGAGAAAAGTTCCATTAAAATAGATGATTTTACATATATATATAAAGCCAAGTCTGTAAGGTACAGTTGTGATGATAAATAACCTTAATTTGGTAATTTTTAGCATACTTCAAAGGCATGGTACTTCCATGTTTGTGTTCTTGTCATTTGCGTTAGGTAATGAGTGGACTGATGTGTTCCTTGTTCAATTGCAATGTACATTTGAAGCATTACAGCATTCAAAACATGTACATACAACTAGAAGGTCTCAAGTTCAATATACAACTAGAAGATCACCGGTTCAATTCTTATCCGACAACCTCTTAGTACAGTTCCGTTTTAGTGTGATTAAGACAACTCAAAATGATTTATAACACAAATGATCAGAATATGCCACAATTAAAACAAACAAGAAATGCTTTAATATAAATCCTTAAACTCCTTATATTGTCATATAGGTTACATTGTCTCATCAAAACAAAACACCAAAAACTGTGAAGTAAAAAATACTGCCATTCTAAAGACATAAAACTGGGAAAGATTCAACAAGTCCTTGGAATCAAAGACCAGGGCTTCACTTCTTCGACTTCTTAGATCCCCTGCAGATATACAAAACATGCTTAAGGGCTGCTGCCCATAGCAAAATAATAGCAATTGAGAAATTTCAAGATAGTAACTTACTGAGCTGGCTGAGTTTGAGGCACTGGTGCTGGAGCTTCCCTCTCTGCTGGGCCCTGTGGATGAAGAGAAGATGCATATTAGATATCCATGTTTTGAAGGAAGAAACTCTATGATGCCTACTTCCATACCTTAGCCAAACGTTCCTCTCGCCTAGCAAACTTTCTTTCTCTGCTTGCCTTGTTCTTGGCCCTCTTAGCCTCAAACTGGTCAGACAAGGTCTTTTCTCTGGCCTTTTCAGCCTTCGACTTGTGAATGCTCTCCATCAAGACACGTTTGTTTTTGAAAACATTACCCTTAACCTTCATGTACATGTCATGATACATGTGTTTGTCAATCTTCTTAGACTCCCGATACTTGCGAAGTAAGCGCCTCAGAACTCTCATTCTCCTCATCCATAGCACTTTAGTGGGCAACCTGGCCTCTCTAGTACCCTTGCGCTTACCTGAATTTTTCATAGTGAATCAAACTGTTTTTCCAATTATTCCTAAATTAGAATTAGAAGCAATTCTTTCCACACATTGGTGCAAAGGAATAAACAAATAAAATGGTTAAGCAAAGTAAATCCTGAATCCCCCGGGAAGTACCATATCCAGAATGACGGCCCTTCCTCTTGGCCTCCTTCATCCGACGAGCACGAGACCTTGAGTGAATCTTGGTTGGCTTCCTGATGATGAAACCATCCTTCACCAATTTCCTTATGTTTTGTCCTGAGCACAAGCAAGGGAGAGATGAATATTAAACATGAATTAAAATAAAACCAATAGTTTATAGCAAACTAGTGATTATGATTCCCATTTCCATTGAATATATGGAAGCTAACATAATAAAAAGCAGTTCAATTTCTTAGAACTACAACTATATAATACAATTTTGCAATAACTATCTGCAACAGAGTGGATTAAGTGGTATCACCAAAACAAGGAGAAAATAATGAATACATTTTAGACAGCATAAAATTCACACAAAGAGATAACCTAACAAATTTAAGAAAGGAACATAGTCTATGATTGATAATTTGGTATAACCAGTGAAGCAGACCTCCAAATTTAAACAGAACCCCTCACAGCATAGCATACCAAAAGTGAAATAGCTATTAATCAAATTTCTTCAATTTCAATTGAGCAAAAAGACTTCCGCTTTCCGTTTAATTCTAATTCTAGATAAATGAAATATCATTTTAGCATAATGAAAAATCATTTTAGCATATATAGTTTAATAGAAAGAGAGATAGTACATTTCAGACAGTATGAAATTCACAAAAAAAAAAAAAAAAAAAAAAAAAAAAGCATCAACCTACAAGAATAACCAAATCAAAGCTAAAGTCATATCCTTTACACTAAAAAGATTACTAACTAGTATGATAACAAATTTAAGAAGGAACACAGTCCATGATTGAAATAACCAGAAGTATGTGACATCCAAATTTAAAGAGAACCCCTTTCAGCATACCGAAAGTGAAATAGCTATTAATCAATTTCTTCGATTTTAATTGAGCAAAAGGCTTTAATTCTGGATAAAACGAAACGAACAGAATATGAGCATATATAGTTTAATAGCGAGAGATATCTTACGAGAGTTGGCCATTGAGATCTCGTTGACTTCATTTGGGTCGAGCCAGACCTTGCCTCTGCCGCACTTGAGCACGCTGGCGGAGAGCCGCTTCTGAAGCTTCAGCGACACCATCTTCGGTTCCTCTGGATTGGCGGCGATACACTGCGATATGATGACTATCGAGGGTTTTTTATGAACGGGATTTTTGTTGCTATTGGACTTTTGATTATGGGCCTGAAGTGAAACGCCTTAATTTTAGCCCTATTTGGGCCCACAATTAAATTTTACTGCCTAGTCTGTCTTCAAATGGCTTTTAATTATGGGCCTGAATGAAACGCCTTAATGTTAACCCTTTTCCAGCCCGCAATTTAAATTTACTGCCTACACATCAAGCGGGGGCCCATGGACCATGGTGCATACGAATGCACAGCATAACTATTGAATTTTGGTTAGCTTTATTCTTAAATGGATGAGTGATAAAGGGATTCATTTACTACCACTTAATTATATATTTTTTTGAATGTTACTGGCTTATTACATTTTAGTATATGTTAATATACTTTCTCAATCTACTGAAACACAAAAAAACCAATAACGCCTGCACTGAAGCTCAAACTCACAATCTTCCAAATGAAAGTCCAAATCGGGTACCGCTTAAATACATAGCTAAGCTAATATTTGAATAAGTTTGGATATATTCTGGTCGATGTAGTACAGTTTAGGTTCTAGAAGGTGTAGTACATTGAGTACTATAAAACAAAAACAAAAGAAATAGCAACAGCGTTTAAGTACTACTACTGCGTTACCGTAGAAGTCAAAACCAGTAAAGCTGTTGGCGCCTTCGGGTTTTGCCATGTGTAAAACCAGCAGCGCCGTAGGTTTCTTCCCCCACTAGGATTCCGACAATTTGGTACAGATTACAGAATAACCATCTTTTTTCTCTTTCTTTTTCAATGTCCCTTTGCTTTGCATGCCCTCGTCGCCAACTTGCAAAGCGCCGCCCAACTTTGTTGTGCTTTCGTCACAAATTTAATTTTTAAAAAATAAATTTATCAATTGATAAATCTAATCGTATCTTAATTATGGCACAATTTTTTTTTTTTTATTTTTTACAATTTACAAATCATTACAGGGGACTCCTCAAATCACAGTAGAAAATCTTGAAACTAAAAAAGATTTGATCAGGATTACACTGTTCTGCTATGGATGAAGTTTAGGATTATTGTTGTCATTTTTCTTTTCCTATAATCACACTACAAATTGCGCGTTAGGAAGTAAAGTTGATATTTTTCTTGGTTGCAAAAGCATAATTACGCGGAAATTATGAACAAATTAAATTAAATATAATTCCCAGGTTTTACAGCAAATGTTGGAAAACGTTTGAAGATGGAAACTATGGAACAAATGGAACGTAAGTACGTAATGAAGAACAAAACAGTTTCCTTCCTGGGGAGAAGGATGGATGATTTGTGAATTGTGATTTGAGATTAAGAGTGGGCACAGCTGGGATTGACATCATCGAAACTCCAGAGCTCCAACGAACCACCGCCGACCATTGGCTCCGGCGCCGCCGCTGACTGGCCGTCGAGGTATGGTATTTCGTAGAACTTCATGTATGATTCATAGGCCATTAGCTCCTCCGACAGCTTCTGCACTTGGTTCTCTTCTTCTGCCTTGTTTACTACCTGAACCGCCATCTCTTCTTCTTCGCCTTCCTCCTTAATCTGGTTCATGAATGGTCCTTCATTACCAGTCTGGGAACATGAATAATAGCCATTCTCTGAGCCTGAAACAGACCCAGAAGCTTCTTCGCTCTGAGCTGAATATCCCATGGCGGTCTCGGCTCTGTAGTAATACGAGTCGACCGGGTAAGGAAAACTGGTGCCGGCGTTTTGGAATCTCGGGTTGTAGTCATCGAAATCCTCGTTGGGGAAGTTCACTTTGGCTTTCTTTCCTCGGATTTTCCGAGCTTCCCTGTCGTACGCCCTCGCCGCTTCCTCCGCCGTATTGAACGTGCCCAGCCACACCCTCACACCCTTTCTCGATCCCGAATCTCCGCCGCCCATTTCCCCCAAGGTCGCTGCCTGATTCCCCTGTACAGATTTTTCCTCTGCCTCTTCTTCGCCCTCTCTGGACGCTCATCACCTGTTCCTTAAAATTCCCGAATCAGACGTAAACATCAAAGAAAATGGCAGTGAATATTACGCAATTACATACCAGTACAGCGCTCGCATCGTTTAAGGGAGGTACAGCCATTCTGGGCGGAGCAGTTGGAGGCGGTACCCTTCACGGCCGGAGAATTGGGCCAAAAGTCGGCGGAGCTAGGCCATAGATCAGCTGAGGAGACACGGCGGCCGCCATTATTGTTACGGGGAATAAGATCGAGAGGATTGCCCCCACACATAATTTTTTGGCTATATAACTGAAATGAAAGTAGAAAGTTAAGTAAGGTTTCTTGAGAAAATTCAGAATTAAGTATGGAAATGACTGAAAGATTGAGTTGGATGCGGAAAGACGACGACAGGGAGAGGGTATTTGTAGGGGGAGAGTTGGTGGATGTTAAGTGCTACAGTGAGAGATAGTGAAGCGTGAAGAAGCTTCGTGTTATTTTCTTCCTTCTTTGAATTCTATCCTCAAATTGTTTCCTTCTTCTTGCATGGTCACGTGAATCTCTGCAAGTTGGCCACATTAAATTAAGCATGAAGGAGTGATTTAGTCTTTCAAGCACCAAATTAGCGTAATTAATTTGGTTATATTCTTACTATTTAAGAAAGAGAAATCATATATGGGAAAATTGTATTTTTGATCATTCGGTTATATCGCTAGTATGGGTTATATGCGTGATCATTTTAACCCATAAGTTATGCATTTAATAACGATTTTAATAATTGAATGACCAAATTGATCACTTTATTAAGTTACAAATTGGTCGTAGATGATAGTCTCAGAGAGACTAAAATCGTTACTTTGTACATGACTTAAGGTTAAAACACACATATAACTCATAAACTAAATTTGTACTACGGGTATAAACTGAAACCAAAAGAAACATTTTTTCCTAAATAAGTAAATAGTACTCTATAGTTTTTCATATTGTTTTTTGATACATTTGAAGCCCTTCCAAGAGAAGCCTTATCTAACCTTTTAAATTGGGCGTGTTACGGATTCTGCGAGGAGAATCATCATAGCTGTTGGAGGATGAACTAACGTAAGAGTCCTCAATCAATATTTTGACTGAAGTTTGCGAGCCAGTCAACCTTTTGTTGCCTCTCTCTTTATATGGGGGATTTTAAGCCTGTGGAATTGACTGCAAAGATCTAAGCAGTCTTTGACCAAGCTTATCATGGTCCCTTCGTTGCGGTCTCCCTTATTCATCACGACCACTACGGCTACCGAGTCCATTTCGACCCAGACTGTGTCAAAATCCTCTCATGCAAGTCTAGTCCCTCCCTTAGGCCTCATTTCAATGATTTTTTGATAAAAGGATTAAACTTAGTCATGTCATAATATACTAGGACAAAAATAAATATTTAATAAAAAAGAACAAAAGTGAACTACCGCCTATAAATTTAGGACCATAAATGGAATTAACTCATACCTAATGTCTTATATTTGTATAAGTTATTATGGCTCTGTTTGGCAAGGCTAAGCTAGGACTTATAGCTTATTTTTAAACTAATTAAGCTATAAGCCTGTTTTTGGAATGTTCCAAAATAAGCTCTAGCTTAAAATAGAGCTTATTGAAAGTACTTCAGGTAGCTTTTCAAATAAGCTAGCTACTTCCTAACTTTTTTCATCTTTACCTTATTATTTTAAATAATGACATATTTTAACCTTATGAATTAAAATCATTTCTTCCCTAACGACTTTACATCAAATCCTTATTATATATTATATTATATTATATAAATTGCAATATGTGCTCAACAAAGACAATATTGCATTTATTATGGGATGCTAGACCATGATCATGCTAAATTATTTAAAGTTATTTTTTTGAAGACGAACTGTTAATTTAATATATAAACAAACTATTTAATTGTATGAAGATGTCCTTTTTAGTCTTTTTACATTTATCAGCTTATCCAAAAGCTAATTTACCAAACACTTTCAACATAACAGCTAGCTTAACAGCTCTTCAATTTTCAGCTCCGAGCTTATAGCTTTCAGTTAGGTTGCCAAACAGAGCTATGTAGTGTAGCTAAAACATTTTATTAAAAAAATTAAACACTAAATAACAATACTGATAATGCACATTTCACGTGATTATTTAGTAGTCATATATAGTACCACTTATTTATTTTTTTAATACGATTGAATCACAAATCAACTAAGTATTTAATGATTAATTTAAATAAAAATATAATAAATAACATACAAAATGCTTGAATTTCAATAATTTCAAATAAAATTATTCATCATTCCTTATTATTTACGATGAATCAAAATCAATCTAATATTTATTGACAATTAAAACTAAGAATATAAAAGAGTAAATACTCAAAATGGTCTCTCGACTATAGTTAAATTAACTTTGCAATTTTAACACGATTGATCCTCCGCTATTTGAGTGTTTGTTGACTGGTTTTTAAGATATATATGTAATTTCATGTCATCGTCGGTTTTTAAGGTTCGCGGTTGCATTTCAAACCGCACTGTTATATTTGAATCCAACCGAAAGTAATTAACCAAATTCGTCGCCTTTCTTCATCCTCATTTGGATTCAATGAGTTGAGTTCGTACCAAAGCGAAGAAGATGACGGAGTTTCCGAAACGGTGCAACGTCATCTTGGGCCTCCATGCTCCGACGAGAGCTGCAGCTTCTGGAGATCGCGATGACGGCGCAGCCGCCGGCGATGATGCAGAATCGTGAAATTACATATATATCCTCAAATATCACCGTCAACAAACGGTCAAATAAACGGAGGACCAAAATCGTGTTAAAATTGCAAGTTAAGGACTTAAGGTTGAAATGAAAGTCGAGACCAATTTGTGAATTAGCTATAGTCGAGGACCATTTTAGTATTTACCTATTAAAAAAATCATACATAAAGAGTTAATACCCATTTTGGTCCTCTGACTATTAGCCAATACTCGATTTTAGTCCAACAAGTATTAAAAGTACCGCAATTTAGTCTCTAAACTTTAAAATCACACCCAATGTGCCCTATGTACAATTTTTCCACCAGGTATTTGAGTGAAAATAAGCAATTTACTGGCCAAACCGTTTCTTCCTCTGGTTAACGTCGTGTGTCACTTCATTTAAGGAATAAATGGCTTTATCAACAAAATGAAACTTATGCCCTTCAAATAACGGTGGATAGATGGAATTCTAGCGGAGGACCACATTGATTGTGATTTTAAAAGTTAGAGGACTAAATTGGATACTTTTAATACTTTGGGACTAAATCGAGTATTAGCTAATAGTCAGAGGACCAAAATGGGTATTAACTCTACATAAAAATATGCTTGAAATTTTATAATTATCGAACTAATTATTTCATCATTACTCTAAATTGTTTAAATCCGTTATATAAATTAATTGTTCTCGATTTAGATTTGATTCGCTATGTGCCCATGCCTACTCATTTAAATTGTCATACATATCTATTCACATTTTAAAATATTGAAATTAAAGGTGGAATTTCAGTTCGGGTTAGAGATTTATTATTAAAATATGTTAGAATAATTATATCAGAATAAAATATTTGTTTTAACTACTACCCTATCTTCAATTCAATTCAAATATTTTTTACTCCACAAAAACTGAATCCCAGTAAAGAGCTCCCTACGCTCCGACCCGACAAAACATGTGGGAGGATAATTCAAATATTTCAATCAAATGCGAAATGTAGGTAGGGCATGCATCTGTTCACGCCCTCGAATGATGTTAGGTCTACTGCGTACTACTAATCTAGTATATATCATGCCATCTCTTTTTAATAGCCGGTTTGTTGGATAAGTTCAAAGAAAAGAATTTCGAAAAAGAGTGATTGAATGAATAAGATAAGATTTTTGTATCAAATTAAAATACTATTCTACATGCAAATAGTAGTGTAGGAACTACTCCTGTTGTGTAGTTGTGTTGGATAGTCAACGAATGGGAATCCTTAAAGATGGTCAACCTTTGATTTGGCATTGCGTTGAAGCATGCAATTTAGTACTGATTGTTACGAGGAATTGTCATTGTCATATGATAATAATAATAATAATAAAATAATGCAAGTGAACCCAACATAAAACCTTGGTAGCACATCGTATGGTTGAATGCAAGGGGCAAAAAGTACACCGCAACCTTGACTGCGCCAACGACGACGCTCAACTGGCAGCCACACGCCAACCTGGCTTTTTTGACAAGTTGAATGACACCGACTTCATCGATGCCTCGATAATTAATTTAGAGTTAATTTCATTTTTGTCTTAAATAAATTTATAAATAACAGTTCACTTTTAAGTCATTTTTTTATTAGAATATTCACTTTTAGTCCTAGTATTTTGACTATTTTTATCATTTATCAACAAAACAGTTTAAATGTCATTAAATATAAAAATATTTTATTATTTTAGTCTTCAATTATGAATTTTTTCAAAATAAATTAAACATATAAAATATAGTGGTTCAACATACTTTGTATAAAAAAAGATTGAAATTAAATGTCTTTATATTTAATGACATTTCAACGTTTTTGTTGATGGAGAACTTAAAATGGTCACGCTACAATAATACTAAAATCAAATAAGAATATTTATAAAAAAAAAGTTAAAAGTGAATTGTCACATATAAATCTATGACTAAAAATGTAATTAACTGAATAATTTAGTACATTCAAAAAAAAAAAAAAAACTGAATAATTTAGTTTAAAACTAATTTTGGAAGATGTAATGATAATTAATATATGGACGACTAGGTACACCATTTTTAAAACTTAATGAGTTAATATCTCAAGAGATATGGATATTAAATACGGAGTATCCATTTGCTTATTATAATTATAACTCATGCAAATAACTTTGTACTCAACGATGGAGATTTCATGCAATATAATGGATGGTTGCTTCACCAGTTTCGCATGCATGGCAGCTAGAAAGGATCTGATCTATCTCATGAACTACCTACCCAAAACTTCATCTCACACGTTTAGTTAAGGAACACGGACCCATATTCTATTTTATTTAATAAAAAAAAACTCAGGACTATCTGATCCGTTGTTTCAATCGATCGCCATGGAAATGTCTTCAAGAAAGAAGCTCTTTCTTTATTGTATTTTCTTGATTCTCTTCTTCAACCCCGCTCACCCTCAGAACTTGAGCTTCCATTTCCCATCTTTCAATCTCACTAACCACCTCACTCTTCTTGGAGACTCATACGTCAAGAATGGTTTTCTAGCCTCAGCATATGGTCAAGAGACCCATCCTCAAGCTCGGGCTCAGCCGTCTACAAGAACCCAATTCGTTTCTTTCACAAAGATGCCAATGTCGCCGCTTCTTTCTCCACAAGATTCACCTTTCAGATTGACAGCATAACCCCGTATTCGCCTGGGGCTGGATTCTGCTTCTTCCTCTCCCCTTATAACCACACTTTGGGGAGCCCCGGAGGGTTCTTGGGCCTAATGGACTCATCGTCCCAAACGTCGACCAAGAACAGGTTTGTTGCCGTTGAGTTCGATACGGTGAAAGATTTGCAGTTTGATGACCCGGATGACAACCATGTGGGTTTGGATATAGACACCATTGTCTCTATCAAGACCACCGCCAGTGCAATGTTGGGTGGCATCAATCTCAAGAACGGCTTCCCAATCACTGCTTGGATTGATTACCATAGCCCCATGAAGAAACTGGCGGTTTTTTGAGTTACGACCCTCCCAAGCCTAAAACCCCTGTAATGGTGGTTGATATAGACCTCTCTGGTTACCTCCACGAATTCATGTTCGTTGGCTTCTCGGCTTCTACTGACGAAAGCACCGAGATGCATTTGATTTGGAATTGGAGTTTCCACACTTCTGGCATTAGGGCTGGGTAGTTTTGCTTTCTAGGGCATTTGATATTGAACAATGAATCTGTGTGTTGGTGCTTTGTTTTATTGATGATATAAATTTCAGTTTAATTTCTTATGCAATTCTGGGATTGATTGCACACAATGACTGTATTTTAGCTAGCTACTTACATGGAAGAATTGATGTAGCTTTGAGAAGCCAAGAATGACATAACTTGGGCTCATTCTCATCTTGGTTTGCTCATTTCTATTGTCTTCATCACTATTCCTAAGACAATTCTTTTTGTCACCCTCTTTGGTAACCTTTGATTTGAGCTAAACCTGCATGGGTTGATGTGTCTATGTCAAATGTATAATGGAGAAGAAGCATATGCCAAAAACCTATTTAAGTAACATTTGATTACAAATTAAAAGAATTGATTTAGTAAAATTTTAAACAAATGACCTAATTAAGTAAATGGTAATAGTCGAGATTCCGAACTGGTATAGATATTTAATTTAGTAAATTTTTAACAGAAGAGCTAATGAAGTAAAAAATCAGTATAAACTCTATTTTTAATATGCAATACTGGAAGCAAACATATTCTAATTACATTAGATACATGCTGAACTAACTTGCATTTATCAACTCACTTTAAGACCTAAATGTACACGAATAGCTTGACAACTACAAAGTCAAAAATTTGATTGGATAAAATGACTCAACAACAAAAATATGGTCCCACCACACTCCTTGGTAGGTCGATGAAAAAATCCAAGTGTACTTTAAGCCGTGAACTTTAGTACATTCTGAATTAGTAACTATTTCACAAAAAATGATCTGTAGGAAAGTAAATTAACCTTCCACCAACACTTTTACAGAGATGAATTAAAGCAAGCTGTCTCAAACTCTTATTTTTATTTGTCCCTTGCAAAATGGCCTTTACAAGTATACCCTCATCACCAATATTCTTTGTTTATATACATAGCCTTACTCCAGATTAGCCCGGGTTGGCTGTTGCTTTAATTGTCAACTGTTAGAAAATTTCATGAGAACTAGAAGCTAACTAATCCAGAAATGAACAAAAGATGAACAATTTTGCGGTCAAAACTTTGCACCCTGCAGCCACCACGGGATGTACACTAACATTCTAGAAAATGATTGTTCGCCACCATGGGATATACACTAACATTCTAGAAAATGATTGTTCGCCACTGATTCTGGCCAGCTGCAACCCGTGGACCAACCCAAAACACCGAGGATGAAGATCCACTTTGGAACATGCAGTCACCTGTAGGAAAATGTATGTTCCTTGTTACATTTTCTGCAAAAATGTTCACTCATATAGATGCATTTTGAATACCATACCAAATTATCCAAGCTTGCTTCAACATGAAATAGCATCACGGCCATTCCTTTCCCCTGTCAATCTCCGCCTGGAACAAGTAGTTTAGCCATGGTCATTCTCAACAAATGATTAAAAAAGAAGAAGAGTAATCCTGCCGCAATCGTTAGAGCCTAGTCCAGATGGGAATGTAGGCTGGAGATGATTCAACCAGTGAATGTGTAAAACAATGGTCATAACATTAAGGGGAAGGAATTGGAGACCCTTATGGGACAAAATTAACACAATAATACTTTCATATATATAGACTCACCACACACGAACATATTGTGACGCTTACAGCTGCCAATGTTGTTGTCACATCAGCCATCATGCCTATGAATCACATTGTACAAAAAATATTAGTCACCATCAGGGATGAACCATTATAAACATATATGCATTCATGCAAGTGGATTGCCATTATTGTTTCCCAGTATATAAATTTAACATTTTAAAAGGGAGAAACACTCGAAGTTCTGGTTATTCAAACATTCTTAATGAAGCACTTCAAAAACCAATAAATTATTTCAACAGTTATGACAGTCAATGCAGAAAATGAGTCAATATGCCAATATAGTATCTGAAATATGCAATAAATGGAAAGATAGCTTAAACTATAACCTCTTCGGTCTAGGCAGACTACACACAACCACTGTACGGAATGCCCTTCAAGGTTGTTCCAAGATGAAACCTTGTTGGCGAGCCAGTTCTCCAATCCAGGAAACACTTCACGGTACATAGGAATGTTAGCACAAATTGTCCTGCCAACACCATTACCCTGTGATAAAGTCTCTCCTTCGGCCTTCAAACTCAACGTGCTGCAGATGCTTACTGTGTTTACCATTCACCTTGGGGATCTGGATGCTACTACTATTAAAATGAAACATATCTTCTTCACTCATCGTCGCAGATGACATTTTCACAACATTCTTTAGAATTTTCTCCCAAGTGTGTTTAGTACCCTTAGAAGAATCAAATACTTCTTCTGTTTCACTATCATCACCAGATTCAGCAGCAAATTCGTTTACTGATTCTGCAGTTATTTCAGTTTCTGATAGAGCAGCTTGCTCTCTTAAAAACTGAAGACGAAGAGAACATTGGACTAGATAAGTATGAGGTATTATTTATTAGATGCAAAATGAAATAAATTCTCAATTCTCAAATCTGGAGGGATGGGAGAAATAAAAATATTACTTTCATAATCTTGTGCCTGGCACTACGTGTTTTTGCATGCTGCAACCACTGTTTATGTCTTTGAAAAGCAGATTTGTTGGAGAGGCCCTGACAAAGGAGGGGATTTGGAAATTTTATTAGTAACCAGATGCATATTTACACTAGTAAAATTCTACTTTATCTCTCTTTTGGAGTTTCTTTTTTTCTCTTTTTTTGGAGTGAAAGGGAGAAGCTGGTGTGAGAATAAGAGATGAAATACTAAGCAACTAACACTGTAGGTAATGATCTCCACAACTTCAGCATTGGCCAGCACATGCACCGGAGAGACAATATTACCATTCACCTACAGATAGTGAATCACCCAAATGAAATTTTGACTCACAATGATACTTACAAATCAGTAGAAATGATCAAACCTTTGCAGCCACCATTTTGTTGCCAATTTCAGTGTGTATCATATATGCATAATCAATTACAGTAGCCCCCCTAGGAAGATTTTTAATCTGTAAAGAGAGTATTTATTCCATTAAAAGAAAACAACATACAAAATTATACCTATTTTAAAAAATATAGAATCTTTACCTCTCCCCTGGGTGTAAAGACAAAAACACGACTGCCTAGAAGATCTCTTGTAACAGTGTCTACAAATTCCCTAGAGGTCATATTCCCAACAAACTCCTCTTGCCACTCTCTAATTGCATTGAGCCAGCCAATCTGATTAAAAGAACTTTTGAAATATTATTAACAATGTTTAAAGGGCACAGACTCCAAACCAATGCTCTAAAGAAGAAAAGAAATTAGATAATAAGATTAGAGTTTTACAAAGACAAGTAATACAGTACCCTAAGAGCTACATTGGCATTATTGAGACAGACTGTCTTCCCATGGCCACGGGAAGAACCGTTATGAATAGCATGTCCAATTACACCATTAAGACCTTTCCCACTATAATGTGCAGCAATGCCCCTCTCTGCTATTAGGTCCATCTCTTCAGTTCTTATCTGAAAAAAGTTAAAATCAATACATAAAGAAAGAATAACTTAAGCTAAAATGACAATCCAATGAACACTAGTGCCTGTGGTTAAGGGTGCATAAAGGAAAAAATCTCCTTTATAGACCCAAGACTACCTGAACCTCCAACCGCAACATGCTTTCATAAAGAAATGGAATCACTGTTGTATGCAGGCTCTGATAGCCATTAGGCTTCGGAGTAGCAATGTAGTCTTTCACCTGTTAAAGGAAAGGTAATAAATATACTAACATAAACATATAAACAAAAAAAAATCTTTGATAAATCAAAGGGGGAAAACAAGAGGGTGGAGAAGGTCATGCGACTACGTACAGCTCGAGGTATAGGTGTCCAGATTCCATGCACAAGTCCAAGCACATGGTGCATATCTAGAGAAAACAACTTTATGAGAAACCTAGTATCTAAAAGACTAAAAACTGCTTTTCTGTTCATTAAGCGAACTCCTAAAGCATATAAGGTAAAAATAAGCAACCTGCTAGGCAATGTCAAAACAAAGAACAGTGCTATCCACACTTTTATCCTATTTCCTGAACATATACTTCTTTATATTCTCGGATAAAGAGCAGTGCCAAAATCAAACAGAAGGCTCAACTCAAACCCAAGGTAGCATGTTTCTCTGGGTAATACCTGTTGTGCATTGCAAAGTGGCCCTACTCCAGCCAAGGTTTTGGTTTTATAACAACACGAATCTGATAATCCAAAAAGACAGAAGTCTGAGAAACAATTAAACACGATGCAATTTCTTCAATCAACTACTCGTAGTCCCAATATCAAGAAAAAACCTGTGCAATCTGGTTGACTTCATTTATTGAACTCTTAGATTTGAGAAAGCTCTGTAGATGCTGCATGCAAATAACAATATGAAGTCAATAGAATTTTATTTTATTTTGGTTAAACATTGATGGTCAACGTGAGAGCATATAAGATTTCCAGAATCTCTTGATGTTCTCCACAACCACAAGCACTATGATATTCCTAGGATGAAAGCAGCTGATCCAGTGGATCTTTTCTCGTTTCATTAGAAACAGTATGCTTTATGATGGAGAAGAAGTGGAAAGCTCGAGAAAACTGATCAGACTAAAACATTCACTTAACCATCCCTTCTTTCCAATATGTCCATAGAAAAATAAAAGATTTACCCTAGTGCCACTGGGGGTATTGGACTATTGGCTTTAAGTAATCCTTAAAGAAGAAAATAAGAGAAAAAGAACAGATGCAGATCAAAGAAATAGGAAGGTAGGGACCCAGGATCACCTGTAAGGCTCTTTGCATACTGATCGGACCTCAGTGTTCACTAACATGAGATCAAGGAATTGATCGTCCTCAATTTTCTTTGTCAATATTCTTTTTGCCTAAAACAGTGAAAGGCACCATGATGTCAAGAAACAAAAGAAGGCAATGCAAAATGCAGAAGATGTGCCAGAGTTTCCCACTGCAGCAATTCATTGATGCAATGCGAAACAACAGAGTGATGTCTGATAACTAACTGCCACAGCATCGTTCCAATCCAGTAGGGTAAGGAGCTTTACCTCTAAGAGTTCTTTTTCATGCTCTTTATAGAGTTCTGAAATTCTCCTCTGGACCTTGGCATAATCTTGGGCATTTGTGTACATGAATGCTAGATTTTCAAGTTCAGACTGCAATAAATAAACTTAATTAGGCATTTAAATCTACAAAATAGAGTAGAAGATATTAGTTATGAAATGCCTATCAATGATTTCCAACAAGAACCACCACTCAAGCCAAAATGAATTAAAATCATTGTTTGGAGCCATTAAGTAACTCAATAATCACTGGTGGGCCTGGGGGAAGAAAAAAAAAAAGAATGCCCTAGTGGCACAAATAGCAAGTAACAAATTCATTTAGCAAAGAGAGATAACTACGTGTAAAAGTGAAACCAAGGAAAAGGCTTTGAATTGCGATGCAAGGTCAACCTCCACTAAAAAAGAATGTAATTAAATGGTTCATAAATGATCTTAAAAGTCAAGGATTATTCACGTGTGACAATATTATGATTGAAATCTTAATCGACATTTAAGGGAAATAAACAACTGTAGAAATTTAGTGAAAAATATAAGATTATTAAGCGTGTCATAGTGAAAGAGCAAAATTATGTAGTTGTGTGACAAGAGGCACCTTAATTTGGTACATCCCAAGCAATTTTGCCAGAGGAGCAAAAACCTGCAGTGTCTCTTTAGCAATGCTGGACTGCATGCAAAAGCTAACACACATTATAAAATCAGAAGTCAAAAGAAATCAAAAGAAAACCAAACTTAAACCACACCTGCTTATGGGGAGGCATATGTGAAAGAGTACGCATGTTGTGTAATCTATCAGCCAATTTGACAATTATAACACGGACCTGAAAGTTGCAAATTTTAGTCACCAATAACAATTGAGCATGCATGATCCAGATAGAAATGGTTTCATCACATTACCTCCGCAGTCATTGACAGAAACATCTCCGAAGGTCATCAGCTTGACATCTTGAGCAGAATGGTTTTCATCCTTATACTTGATCTTTCCAAGTTTGGATACCTTACATCACCAAACAGAGTGATATAACATACTCGAAAAAGTTTAAATTAATAACACACCAAACAGATTGATATACCATTGGTTTCCCCTTCTACAATGTGGGAACAGTAACACCAAATTCCTGCTCTATTCTTTCGAAAGTAACAACTTTGTATCTTCTACCGTATCATGCAAGAGCCCAGCAGCAATTGATTCCCAGTCTAGTTCCTATGAAAGGCATTCAAAATCAGTTAAAATCTCCTCCGAAAAGGTGCTCCTAGGATATGTATAGGACTATAGCTTACAAGTTCTCCAAGAATTTGAGCTACTGCAACTGGGTGTATGATGAAGGGCTCTCCACTGCGACGCTTTTGACCATCATGTGCCTCAAAAGCTAACTGTAAAGTAACAGGCAGTAATATTCAATCTATTGGTTATTGAGCCATGCTAATAAATTGTGAAACACCACTCCAGTTGCAAGGAAAACATAGAGAAAGGAATGTGCTAGAACCCACATTGAGGAAAGGTAAGAAACATAATTAGCACAAGTGGACGGAAGTGTGCTAAGAGAAGATTGCAAAATAACTAAGAACATAGAAATGCATGTGGGCCAGAAAAACTTACATTCAAGGCATTTTGGACCAATTCCAACTCCTTAGGTGAAAGATATGAGATAGTAGGTTGAAGATCCTGAGAAAGTAAGTTTAAGGTATTAGTTACCCGACCCAACTTTCAGGCACTTGCTGCACCATAACTTCTAAAATATGCTCATTCAGAAAAAGTTCCAGATCAGCACACCAAAGACAGAAGGCATAATTAACCTAGGGAGTTCAGTGTATTTATACAGTTCAATCAATACATCACTCTGCTCCAGAGTTTATGACCTGACAACAATTTCAACTATAGGACATTAGCACTAGCATCACATACCTCCCACAAGCTTTCAGGAGATATTTCCTCATAAGGTTTTGGGGAAAAAGATGAAGAGCAACGTAATTTCCATTTGCAACTAGCTGAATGAATCAACCTTGAGCTTAGAAGTGTGTGTGGATGAACAATTCCAGAATCTTCACCAGGATTCCACCCTCCTATATCATGGGCATTACATCTCTGGCACAAGTAAAATATTGAAAGATCAAGCTTTATAGTCAATTAGTCATATATCCCCTCCTAACAATATTAAACAAAATAATTAAAAACTTCCATGGACAATGAAGATTAACTCTTCAAAAAGTCAAAGACTAGCAGCATAAACACTTGATTATTCAATAAAGAGTAATTTAAACAAAGTTTGATAAGATTAGCATCAATTACAGAACAAGTATAGCAAGCAATCATATTTGCAAAACATCAATCTTTTTTTAGCACTTATCAATTGCAGGAAGCCCTCCAAACTTACCAAGCAAAATACATCTATGGTTGCATGAATTTAATGCCTAGTGTATATGAAAGAATTTTCACTTGCATAAGAAAGCGACCCTACCAAATCCTTAGATAATTCATAACAAGCTTAAAAATTTAAATCATCCTAAACAAATACAAGCCTCAATGCCAAAGGCACACCATACCATACCATAAACGTATCACTAATCAGCATGCTTTCACACTAAGTAAGTCATGAAAGAACAAGATATACTCTATCAGAAAAAGAATCCACATTCAATTTGGTGAATTAGCCACGAACTAAAACTTACACATCTAACGCTACTTCGTCTTCCAGCTCTTCCATACGAACCAGCCCAATAACTGAGGAGGATGGGCGGTACTGCAAGTAATCCAGCAACTGCCCTCGGAGCCTTCGAGGCCACAAGGCAGCACATTACAGTTCAACCTTCCACTCACAACGCTATTCCAGAACTTACAGATATTAACACATTCCACAGAAACTGCCAAAATTCAACAAAAACATCAGCTGAAAATCAAAACCTACGAAATTCCGATTCCGCAAAACAACAGCTGAAAATCAACACTCACCTGACATTGAAGAAGCAGACGTCATACCTACATCGAAGCATCGGTAGTCAGAGTAATCATCGAACGGAGCTCCAGAGCAGATACAACAACAAACAACTCCGCGGAATTCGAACAAAGCGGAGCTACACAATTACAGGACATACATATACGTAAAAGCTCTGTGGAGGGAGTGAGACAGCCGGAGAATTGAGATTATCGGAATCAAAAGATTCGCATTCGGGAGGAGAAACGCGTTTTGTTGGGAGAAAAAGATTGCAGAACAGAAAAATTAGGGCGTGAAGCACTCAAGAAACGAGGATAAGCAGAGTGAAGAGTTAGTGGAGAGCGAGGGAGAGATTGAATGGAGATAATCTAGAGAGAGAGGAGAGAGACGGAAATGAAATAAGTATCCAAATGTCGCCCGGCCACATAAAAGCCGCATGCCGCAAGCCGCATGGTGAAGATATTTTTGTAATTTGTTGCCCATTTGGTTCGTGTATAGGTGGATTACAAATTGATCTGTACCCGGCCCGCTGACAGCATCCAAATAAGGGCATTTCTTTTCTCCTTTTTTTTTTTAATAACTCGTTTTTCTTGACTTCAGACTACATCTTAGATTACATGAATCCACTTTTTATATTTAATTATACACTTTTGTGCACTACACAAAGAGTTCCTCTCAAACATCGCCAATAACCTTGTCGTCTAATGGCACGAGATGACTCTTCCAATTGAGAGGTTATACGATTTGAGTTACAGTAGGCAAATCCAATTTAGTCATATATATTACATTGTAAGCAAGCCACAAACCACTATGCAAACTTTTTAACCATTTCCAACCATCACACAATACACCCACCATCATCTGACATGTCAAAGAATACTTAGTACGTTCCTATGATGTAACTGTCTTTTCCTTTTTAAGGTAATCAGTATGCAAACTTTTTAACCATTTCCAACCATCACACAATACACCCGCCATCATCTGGCATGTCAAAGAATACTTAACGGTTTCTATATCAGTAACTGTCTTTTCCTTAAAGTAATCCAGTTTATGTTGAACATAATAACCAAGTTAAATGCCACAAATTAAGAAGAAGTTGACTCATCATCTATTAAGTGATGACTCAACTCGTAATATTCACTTGGTGCTACACGTGTATTCATACTTTGTTTTATCAACTAGGTAATTGTGAATTTAAAACCTTTGTTTATACATTGCATGTGTATTATACTTAATAATTAGTTATCTTGTAACTTTAAAATGTTTACGGAACTCTAACTTAGACTAACAAATATGTATGCCTAGTCAATTAAAGCCCGCACTTTATTAATCATGTTATTTCTTTATATATGGAATGATAATAAAGAGTACAAAGTATTTGAAGACCCACACGCACTTTATACTTAGTCTAATATGTCGCGAATATTAAATCATATTGTATCTTAATTTTATAATAAAATATAATAAATCTGATTTACAGATCGAGTATTAATTAACATAGATATCATATAAATGCAAAACATCAAAGTAATCAATGATGTGAATATATAAAGTAAAAAACGACTAACATATATCAAAAGCAATAAAAAGAAAATTGATATTGAATTCAAAAATTGGAATGATCTATGACAATTTTTTGTTTAGAACGAACTACATAACATATACCGAACCAAAAATTGAAAATTGAAAATTGAAAAAAAATTGCTGTGGTTCAGTTATAGATGGTCAATTACTTAGCTAATTACACCCCCTACAAATGGTCCATTACTTAGCTAATTACACATACACCCCTACAAAACATAAGTGCAAATAATCCTGCCAAATACGAATGATGAATTGAAGGAAATTTAATTTATTAACAATGAGAATACATTCTAACTTTCAAGGCCGAATTGAAGCATTATGGTTATGTTAAGGATATGATCGAGCATTGCACGCACGTTGCTGATAGATGATCGAAACGTAGTGTTCATGTTTGGTTTCCTCGTACGTACGTTCTGGCTGGAGCCGGCCGATTACATGTACGTTCGATTAACAACGGCAACGGGCGGGCTTCACTTTGCCCTTGAAGATTGGCTTGGCATTGACGCACGAAACCGGAAGAAGTGCGCGGACTTTGGGAGTCGGCTTAAGTCAATGTTGGCAAATTCAATGCCTTCACAGGGATTGGTTTTGCTGCATGTCAGCGTAACTGCATTTTTAGATGAAGTGGTTCCCTTATGTTCCTGAAATGAACATCTCGGATCTTCACGTTCGATGCTGCACGATATCATTAAAAACAAAACCCCATGGATATTCTTAATTAAATTAAAACATCAAATGTATGCATGTTATTCTTAAAAACTTAATTAATCATATGATTACCTGTATTCTGTTCTTGGAGTTGTAGTCTTGATCGATGATAATTGGCCTTTTAACATTCTTCAAGATTAAATTCTCAAAAATAATGTTAGACACTTGGAGTTTGGGTGATGCCCGGTAAGTTTTGATTCTTGCGCCGTTTGTTGTACCGGTTAGTGTGCAATCACTCACTCTCACTCCTTTAACGGACTTCTCATCTGGCCGTTTGCCGATGCTTCCAATACTGTAAGTCGTCCCATGCAAAAACGTAACATTATTGATTTAATTTCACAAAAGAAAGAAAATGGGGAAAGGAATTGAATACCTGATGCCATGTCGGGCCGCATTTGATCTTGGAGACAATAACGTTGGTGTTTCCGTCACCGATGGAAACGCAGTCGTCGCCGGTCTTGATAACGGAGTGGGTAAGTTAATGTTGGTTGGTCTCGCTGATATGTACGCCGTCAGTGTTGGGGCTGTTCTTTGGCGCGTTATGCGGAGATGGGAAACGTTGATCCCGAGCTGTCCGTCACCTTCATGTGGAATCCCATGCTGTTCACGAAGTTGAGATGGTGCACGGCAGAATGCCGCACGCTTTGGAACAACATAGACTGCACAAAAACGGCCATATATACGTTGATGTCAAGTTTATTAACGTGAGACATTAATAATGACGACTAGGCCGGCCGGGTAGCTTACGACAGGGAGAAGAGGTGCGTTCTTAATTGTGTCGCCGGCGGCATATTTCCAGGTAGCCTCGCCACGGCCGTTGATAGTTCCGCCGCCGGTGACCACCACGTTATCCACATGTTCGAACGAGATCCAGTAGTCGGAAGTGTAGACGCTGAGTCAGTGTTCGCTATAAGAGTTCCCTTAATTTCAAGGGTGACGCGCTTATTAGCGGTGCAGGGTCCCTGGAAGATCACTTCTCCGGCCATGAACTTCCCTCGGGAATTAGAAGCTTCGCCGACGGCCCCGGTGACTTGCAAGCTTTATTCCATGCCCTTATCATTTCCTGTATATATTAAAAGTCCAATCATTATATATATGATTATGATTATATTCAATGCAACAGGCCAGGTATTAATTAGTAATCGCATCGCCGCATATATACCATTGAGGAATCTACTTTGCCATTGGGTTTAGCCCCAAACTTGGTCACGTCAACGACAGTCTCGGCAAGGCCACGGCCGATTGGGATCAAGGTGGAACCATACGAGGAACAACAGAATTCCAACCTTGATGGCCATGGGAGTGGCCTTCCGACGAGTGACGACGATCCGACGGTTGTTTTAGGCTATGAAGAATCCGATTATGGCGTCTGATCATGAATACAAGTAATCATTCTCTTACCTTTTTATACGACGGTTATGTGGGTTCAATTTGCTGTTTCTTGCATGCATGCTTTTCTGTTAACGATCTTTAAGGATACAACGTTGTTTTAGCCACCCAAAAAGGCAACTCTGTGAGGTTGCATCTATTAAGGCCGTACAAAATCTCGAACGAGTTTCATGCATGCATATTGGTAAATGTTTGGACATATTTCAAACACATTACACGGTTTTTTGTTTAATTGTTCCTTTAAAAAATAGATAACATCGTTCCAAGATCTTGGACTGAAATAGGCCTGGACTTGGGGTCGAAATCGAATGCAAAACTGCTAGTAATTAACCAATTAATTCTTATCCACTTTCCATATATGATGGGACATCATAACTCTAGAGGCATCGAGAGGGCAAATTATTGTAATGTTGTATGAGAGTCCGAGACGCAATAAATAAAAAAGGAAAAGAAAAAAAAAACACAATGAATTCAACGTTAGACAGCGCTGCCTACACGTGGATGTGTTTTCTGTATTTTAATTTGAGAAAAATTTAAACAATAAATGGTGAACAACGCATCGAATGATTGTAAATTCATAAGACTTTTCACTGTTTTCTTTTGGTGTTGGGTTCAACAGCAAAATGAGCGTGGTATGATTGACAGCGACTTTGTTCGCCATCACCTCGTAGTGGATATGGTTAATGAAAATGATTAGCGAATTAAAATTTCTGAAATTCTGTCCTCACTTGTTTATATTAAACCATGATAATATTAAATATTGTTGATCTTATGACTAAAACGGTAAATATATTATATAAGGAAATTTAGTAAATTGTGGATATTAGTATCGTTTAAAGGATTTGAATCTTGTCCATCACATTTTTTTTCAAGTATTTATATAGGTGTTGTTCCCTAAGTATTTATATAGTTGATGATGGGATAGATCTGTAGGCATACACACACTCGGACTAGGAAGCGGAAGATATGCGGCGCAGTCGGCAGGTAGGCCTATAGAAGGTAAGTCGGATGAGTATGTACTATCCAATTGGTCAAGTACTAGGAGTGGTAAGTAGGTGGCGGAGACATTAGAGCAAGCAGTAATATAGGCAGGATGATAGAACTAGTAAGTCGTATGACATGCAGGATGCTTGACGGAGGTAAGCGGGAGAAATGACGGCCTCTAAGCGGCCAGTCGGGTAAAGGTTCGAGTGAAGTTTCAAGTAGACGGAGGACTCTTCGGGTGGAACATGTAGGAAGGAAGATTGGCCGACTCCGAGAAAGACTCGGACAAACGTTGAGATGTTGGCCATATCAACTATCAAGAAGGCATTTGAAGGAATCTTGCAGTGGAGGAAAATCAAGAAGCTATAAAGAAAGGAAACCAATTGTATTTATGATTTATCACCAATTAGAGTTACTTAAATTATATCCTCTCTCTTGTATAAACAGACATAGAGTACCTTAAAAAGGGTTAAATTTTTATTACGCATACACAAGTAACAAAACACTTTTCAACAATCTTATTTTTAAATTTTCTGATTGTATTGACTTGTCATTTAATTACTAGGTGCATTGAGTTGGCATCAAATTTACCATTTTATGCTCAATGAAGCTAATTTCCAACCCCAAATCAAATTAGCGAAGCTTATTTGAATATGGTATATAATGAAATTTAAAATTTGAAAGTGTAACTGATAACCACTTGTCGTAGGATTGTGAGCATGATAGTCAATTATATTGAGTGTGCGTGTCACAAAAAAACTAAAATCCAACCGCAAAATAATCAGCGGATGCCACGAATACAATGGGCTCGATGCACTGTCGTGGCTGCATATGAAATTTTCATGCTTTAAGTGGGACCCGACGTGATTGTTAATACTATTCTCTTCCACTAACTCGCTGAGTCATGCATAACGCCATAACTCGATCAGTAAACCGCCACCCTCCCGCGGTCTGTATCAATTATCAGCTCACTGCAAAACCCAAAAGCACCCCAAAATTCATACAAATAAATCCCCGCAAACGATCCGAGTGTTCAGTCAATTTTGGAATTGAAGAGGAAGCGCTGGAGAATCTCGATGTCGGGTCATAAGCTCGGGAGGATTCCTAGTATGAGGGAGAGAGTGGAGGGCACTCTCTCTGCTCACAGAAATGAACTCGTTGCTCTTCTCTCCAGGTATATGCGCATATATACCTCTTGACTTTATCTTTAATCCCGTAAAAGGCTTAAATTATATTGGAATTTTGAGTTATTGATAAACTTTATGACTAAACCATGCAAAGTTTGTAACTTTTTTTTTTCCCCATGAAAGATTTGTGGCACAGGGGAAGGGGATATTGCAACCGCACAACCTGATCGACGAGCTTAACAACGTTAGCTGCAATGAAACTGCAGGTGTGAAGCTCAGTGATGGTCCCTTCAGTGAAGTCTTGAAATCTGCTCAGGTTTAATTTCTTGGCCTTCTGATCTTTCCCCGAATTGCATATATAATAAATCTTTTGAGAAATGTAGGATGAATTTATGCGAATTGTTAGTAGTAACTTAGTAAATGATCAAGACATTTGCCATGCACATAAAACTCATTACCTTTGACGAATGAGTATAAAACAGGAAAATTTGACCTTTTTTAGTTTCTTTGCTATTTGAGCAACAAATGGGTTTCACTAGTTGATAGCATTAGCTGATTGTAGAAAAGTGTTAGGTAAAGTAACTGTTAGTGTCCACATACAAAATGACTTTCTCAATAAGCTACTCAATCAAACAGCTAATTCCAGCGTTTTGGAGCAATATGTTGTTACAAAAAGCTAATTAATCAAACAGCTAATAGTTTGTCAAATAAGCCAAAATTGGATGATAGTCTAACTATCTTACCAAATAGGGCCAATATTGTTCTTAATCTGCTAGTTCTTTTCATGCCATAACAAGTCCAGCCTTTCTATATTTAGCCAAGTGACAAGTTTATTGATTTACATAAGTTTTTCATTGCTGTGTCACCAGGAAAGCCATAGTGTTCCCCCATTTGTTGCTTTAGCTATCCGTCCGAGGCCAGGCGTTTGGGAGTTTGTGCGCGTCAATGTGCATGAACTGAGTGTTGATGAATTGACAATTTCTGAGTACCTTGGTTTCAAGGAAGAACTTGCTGATGGGCAGTAAGTGCTTGGTTTATAATATGTTATTCTTTGGTCTCCCACTTAATGTGAAAATTTTGAAATTCATTCTTGGTTGGTTTTGTCTGTGTGCAAGGAAATGTGGGCAGTTCATCCTTGAGCTTGATTTTGAGCCGTTCAATGTATCAATTCCACGACCCACCAGATCATCATCAATTGGAAATGGGGTTATATTCCTCAACCGGCATCTCTCTTCAATCATGTTCCGCAACAAAGATTCTTTGGAGCCTTTTACTTGATTTCCTTAGAGCACACAAACACAAAGGGCATGTAAGTTTTTGTAGGATGAAATTCCACTTTGCATATATCTATGACTTCATTTCTCGTGTACAACATCTTTCAAATTTTCCTGAGAAATCTTGCATTAAAGAACTAATTTGACCAGTCCATTAGTCACATGACGAAAAAGCCAAGTCCAGAGGTCACTGGAGGTTGGAGTGCTCAGTTTGTAGTAGAATTTATGTTAATGAATTGTCTAAAGTAATGAGTTTGGTATGCTCTTAGTTTCCAAATTAGAAGCCCTGCAGAATTTGGTAGTTTAGGAAGTTTGTTATGAGTTATGACAGGTTGAATACTAATCCCCTGCTTCTCCATGTCTAACTTTGGTATTCTCTGTTTCTCATACTTTCCATATTAGAATCCCTGCAGCATATGGTAGTTCAGGGAATTTTCTTGGATTAGAAGTTTTGAGATGTTATCATTTCATATCTGCTAAATTATGTGACTTATCATGAAGGCTCTTATGCTGAATGACCGGATAACAAAGATCTCTCGTCTTGAATCCTCATTGGCTAAGGCAGACGATTATCTTTCAAAGCTTCCATCAGATGCACCATATTCAGAGTTCGAATATGCGTGAGTGTTTTTAGTAAATGAGCAATATATTTTCATGCTCTCTGGCCTCTGCATCTAATGAACAAAGATAGGTGCTTAAATTTAATGTATAAAACTATGCTCATGCAGATTGCAAGAAATGGGTTTCGAGAGAGGTTGGGGTGGATACTGCTGGACGGGTTAAAGACATGATGCACCTGCTTTCCGACATCCTTCAGGCTCCTGATCCATTAACCTTAGAAAAATTTCTTGGTAGAATTCCTATGGTGTTCAATGTTGTCATTTTGTCAGTTCATGGATACTTTGGGCAAGCAAATGTGTTGGGGTTGGCCTGACACAGTGGCCAGGTAACAACATATAAATACAATTTTTATAACCCCCTTTTTTCTCGTCTCCCAGCTAGAATGTAGCATGATCCTCCTTTTCTTATGGTAATTGTTGATGCGTAGGTTGTATATATACTGGATCAAGTGCGTGCCCTGGAAACTGAGATGCTTCAAAGAATAAAGCAGCAAGGACTTAATATTACGCCTAGAATACTTATTGTAAGTAATATATCGTTCTAGACTGATTTTACATTGTCTTGACATGTGTATCATGTGTGCTTTCTGATTGGAGATTTGATATTCTTTCCCCTGCTCATAAAAAAGGTCACTCGATTGATACCCGATGCAAAAGGCACTTCTTGCAACCAGCGGTTGGAGAGAGTGAGTGGAACTGAACATTCACACATTTTGAGGATTCCTTTTCGAAGTGATAACGGGATTCTTCGCAAATGGATTCGAGGTTCGATGTGTGCCTTATCTGGAGAGATATACTGAGGGGGATTGCAGTAATTGTTGGTTTTTTTATTCCCTTTGGATGCCGTTCTTAGTTCCTAGTGTTTCGACTAGTATATATGTTGGAACATTCAGACATTTGTTTCACTATAGGTAGTTCAATGTTTTGAGGCTATGGAATATTGAGTCGTTTTTGTTGATATTCCTTATCGTCTTTTCTATTAGGATGCTGCAAGTGAAATTGCTGCTGAGCTGCAAGGAAAACCGGACCTGATCATTGGAAATTACAGTGATGGAAATCTAGTTGCATCCTTATTATCACATAATCGGTTACACAGGTTGATTGTTAACTTTATATTTTCGTTCTTCCTTGCAATATTAAAGTCTTTAGATTATCTACCAATGGGCTTTTAACCCTTCTTTTTCTTTCCTTTCTAATTTTTTCATCTGTCTTTTTGGACACTTTCTTCCAGTGCACTATTGCCCATGCTTTGGAGAAAACCAAATATCCAGACTCGGATATATATTGGAAAAAGTTCGAGGACAAATACCACTTCTCATGTCAGTTTACTGCTGATTTACTGGCGATGAATAATTCAGATTTTATAATTACCAGCACATACCAGGAGATTGCTGGAACGTAAGTTTCTTTTCATGTTACATGTATACAATATTCATATCACTTCAGTTCAATGTACTGTGGATTTAAAATGGAATAGTTTTAATACTTTTTTCCTATATTTAAATTTTTTTAGCACATTGATTCGGTTACTCATTCTGGGAGCCACTTTGATTTCAGGAAGAACACTGTTGGTCAGTATGAGAGCCATACCTCTTTCACCTTGCCAGGCTTATACAGAGTTGTTCACGGGATTGATGTTTTCGATCCTAAATTCAATATTGTTTCTCCGGGAGCGGAGATACTATTTACTTCTCGTACTCTGAGAAGGAGAAGAGCTGACATCTTTGCATGGCTCAATTGAACAGTTGATATATGATACCGAGCAGAACGATGAGCACATGTATGTAGGCATTTATTTAGTACTATTGACTTGTATTAATATCTGTTCTATACTTTCTCTATCTGTTGCAGTGGTACACTGAGCGATCCATCGAAGCCTCTAATTTTCTCCATGGCGAGGCTCGATCGAGTAAAAACATTTCGGGACTAGTAGAGTGCTATGCTAAGAATGCAAAGCTGAGAGAATTGGCGAACCTTGTTGTGGTGGCTGGCTACAATGATGTGAAGAAGTCGAGTGACCGGGAAGAAATAGCTGAAATTGAAAAGATGCATGGTCTTATGAAGCAATACAATCTGGATGGGCAGTTGAGATGGATTTCCGCCCAAACAAACCGTGCACGAAATGGTGAACTTTACAGATACATAGCTGACAAGAGAGGCATCTTTGTTCAGGTACGAAGTTTATAATATTCGTTTAGTTGATAATGCAGTGGATGAACTATCAAACTTACTAATTATGGGTGTTATTGTTCTTCGTTATAGCCCGCATTTTACGAAGCTTTTGGGCTGACGGTGGTGGAATCCATGACTTGTGGTCTTCCAACATTTGCAACGAGCCATGGTGGCCCGATGGAGATTATTGAAGATGGTATATCGGGCTTCCACATTGATCCATATCATCCCGACAAAGCTGCTGAAATCATGGCAAATTTCTTTCAAAAATGTAAAGAAAATCCCGAGTACTGGGTACAAATCTCCGATGCAGGTCTTAAGAGGATACAAGAAAGGTCTGTTTGTTGTAGCAAAGAATATATATACATTCCACCCTTGATCTCTATTATTACATGGAATCACAATATAACATATCTTCCAGGTATACATGGAAAATTTACTCTGAGAGGCTGATGACTTTAGCTGGAGTTTATGGGTTCTGGAAGTATGTCTCGAAGCTCGAGAGGCGCGAGACTAGACCTACCTAGAGATGTTCTACATTCTCAAATACCGCGAAACTGTAAGTTCTCGTCTCTCCATTTCCTCGTTCTCTATAAGTTTACCCGATATAAAGCTAGCTAGGAGCTAAGCGTCGCCTAACTTGCTTTTAGGTGAAATCCGTCCCCCTTGCCATTGAAGATGCAGAATGAAACTTCAAACCCCGTTCGTGTGTATATATGGCTATGAATATGTTCATATGAAGAATTTAATGCGTGTATGTTCTCCTCTGTGTATTTGCAGCCTTCCAAATAAAATGGACTTTAATTAACTGTATCAACTGTCACAGGTTTATCTTCTTAATAATCTGAGATATAATATTTTATGTTTCCAAATTACGAGATTATGTCGTACTATATTTGTTGCTTCTGACTAAAGAACTGCATTGCCGTGTCAGACCCCCCAACAGTCTTTTGACCATGTGAAAGCAGACAATTCTCTCCCTCACGTGACATTCGCCATGGCCAACGGTCAAAACCTTGGGCCCACGCCCAACGGTAACATTATATTTTATTGTGCCGGAGTAAATATAAGAACCAGGTTCGAGTTTCGGACGTTTTATTGGCGTGGCGTGTTGAAAGGGACGAGGCAAGAGAGAGATCATTTCTGGGACAAAAACATTAATTAGCCGCCGATGAATTTTTTAAGCATTTTAAAAAGATGGGATAAGATTCATGAGATTAATAATACAGATTAGAGATATATATAAATGGTGTTAAACCTTGATCACTGTGCTCAAGGTTTTTGGGTAATGGGTTTCGTCCAATACACCATTTTTTGCTATTCAAGATACAGATTAATTAGTAGTAAAAGTAGTTGATTAACATAAGAAATTCATCTGATCATCTTCTAGCTGCTTCTAAAGTTGGCCATATGAGTGGGCGAGATACGCCAGCGCTCCGACGAGGGGCGCGTTGATATAGGTCGACGGCTCCGACTGCTCGTAGTCGGAGCGTTGGTCCGGAAACCGGTCCTGCTGGTCGGGGCCGCCGACGACGGCGCCGACAAGGATGTTGGGGTTGGGGGCGTTAGAGCTCATGACGCGGAACCCGGAGTTGCACTGGATCTTGGCCGGGTGGGTAGCGACGGAAGGCAAGGAGGAGCCTCTGTGGTGGATTCTCTGAGGGAACCTGGGACCGTAACCGACCATGTACGACATTCTTAAAGGGTTGTCTCCCAGCAGATAATCAACCTGTTTCTTGGCGACGTTGCGCAGTCTCTTCGGGGTAACAATGACGCCGCCGCAGTTGACGGAGGAGTGGGCGGAGGTTAAGTACTTGGCGTAGGTTACCAGCAGAAAGGCGGTGGAGGTCACATACTGCATATTACTGTCGCTCATTTTAAAGAGAAGCCCCGCCGGTGTATACTTCGCCTGAGTCAATGGCGTCCCGGGAACCAGGGAACAAATGTAGTTATCGGCGTGGCTTTTGTAGTCATGGAGAGTCTGAATCCTCTGTACGAGGAACGCCTTGGAAAGCAGGATTCTCGCTCCGACATGTTTGTTGTCCCAACCAAACGTGTTATCCGTCTCCGCCGCGCCGAGGGTCTGCCCATTTCTCTGAATGTAGTTGAGATACGCAGTGTTCTTGGTCGCCTTGTGCAGCCAAGCAGCTCCCCACAAAAGCTCATCCTACATTATAATTCTCATCAACGTCACTGAAACCTTAAAATTAACGAAAATGGAGCTAGAATTGGACGGTGGTTTTACACTTACCTCGTAGCCAGAAAAGGAGCAATAGAAGGGGCAAACGTATTTCCTCAACCCATTACTGTAAGATCCTCTGTACTTATCGGCAAATGCAAACACCCTAATGGCCCTCCTGATTAGCAGCTTGGAGTAAGTAGGGTCACATCTTCTGAACACCAAAGACGCGGCGGCCAGAGCCGCCGCAGTTTCCGCGGCAACCTCAGTCCCCGGATTGTTCTTGTCAACCTTGTACACGCTTCTTGGGGTGTCCATATCCTCCGGTCTCTCCCAACACGCATGGTCTCTGTTCGCATCTCCAACGCTAACAAAACCACAAATTGCGCGATTCTGTGTATCAAACACACCAGAGCTAAGACAACAAGGAACACATGAATGTTTCAGTAAGTATATATATATATATTACGTGTATGAGTATATATATATATACTATACGTAATAATATAATCATACACGGACATAAAATGGATGTCTGGATGAAGCAGTGGGCTTTAAGAAGAGTAGTCCAGTAGCCCAGCGAATGGCCTGTCTCTTCCATTCTGCAGCTCGCCCATTCATCAGGGCCAGCCAAACTCGGAGCACACGTCCGACAGCATTGTGGGTGGTGAACGCCATCGAAAACCAACTCTCACGTTCGTCTCCGGGCGCATCATAGTACCCGTCGCGACCAATCAACGCTGCATTTCCCCGCGCATGAGATCAGTCGTTTAAACACATAGATCACCAGGGACTCATATAACAAAAAAAAAGAGAAATTAAATTAAAGAAAGGCTGGGACAAGACATACAATGCCATGGGGAGTCCATCAGAAAGCCCAGAGTTTCTTCTCCAAGAATCCTCTGGTTGATTATGGGAGTTTCCCGACCTCTGGCCCTCGTAGTAAAGGGATGGACTTAGTGAGGGCACTCTCTGTAGTTGTGAGAAGCGAGAACGAGGGTGTTATATGGTGGCGGTGTGGCAGAGGTAAGCGTTGCAGAAAAAGCGAGTGAGCGTGAAGAAGCATAACAGGAAGATGAAGGACAACGTTAAAGAAGAAGAAGCCATGTTGTTTTTTTGCTGTGGTAAAAGGAATCCCCAAACAACCTGCGAGAACCGCACTGGGAATGCAGACTTTCCCCTGTATTTATAGGCCAACCGCTGTGCCATCTCCAACGTCCTCCTCGCTAACCTCCTAAATCCTAATCATTAACCCCAACACAGCTGTTTGGCTGTTACTTAGTTCACTGATTTTAATTAAGACTGAGTATTAACAACAAAGTGATACTTTGATTGGGACCGACAGAATAAAAATAATTAATCATTAATTGTCAAATAAAATTAAAAGTGAGGAAGTAAAAATTGAGAGTATACAACCAAGTGGCTTGTGGTCCACTGGTATCGGATGGCAGGTTTCGAGCCTCAGTGTAGGCCTAGATTGTATAAAATGAGAATACACTAAACTCAAAAAGATGATTGTAGAAAAGTGTTTGGCGAGATTTTTGAATTTTAGCCTTTTGAAGTTGCAAAAAGCTAATTAACCAAATATTTATATTGATATTTTAACTAAATCAAACAATTAATAGTGGTCAAATAAACCAAAATTGGCCTATATGCTCATAATCTTTATATACAAAAATTATATTTACCCACCGTATTATACATTTCGCTCAAATCATTATATAAGTTTTTATTCAATTGGTGTTGGTTGTGATGAAATTCCTTTTTCTATTTTTGTTTCCTGTCATAGTTTTACAATGTGGGGACCAATGCCATTTATACTACTACTGATATTAATATAGATGTAGACATCATATATTCTTTAATCTTTACAAATAATTAATACACATTTTCTCTGTATTTATTAACCGATTAGCAATTTTGTTAAGTTTTTATGCCATCGTTTTCCAAAATATTACACCTGAATCTCCCTGCTGCACTTTTATGTGAGTTAAGGCATTCCCAAGTTTGAGATTGTAATGCATAGAGTAATTGCAAGAAAGTTGAATTTAAAACCCCTTTCAATATGTCTCAATGGCATTTATACAAGATTTACATGTTTTGAAAAAGAAAGAAAAAGAATTAACAAATTTGATTTTAAGAAAGTTTCATAAACTACCAAACTACTTTCCTAATGTTGAAAAGGAAAATATCACCCAAAATACGAAGAAAATCTATGAAAAATCTCCTTCCACCGCCTCTAAGTGTGACTCTCGGTCGGGCGTACCAGCCTGCCGGGCAACCCGGTCCACACAAATTCAGACCCCGGTCGATGAGTCTAGCTACTGAGTCCCTCTTGTCCTCTAAGTAACGTGGTCAAACTATGGACTCCCGAATACCGAAACATATTTCTGACTACCCACCCTATTTAGGGGTATCCACTAACTATAATATCCATTTATAACCTATCAAAAACAAATAAATTGAGATAGAGAAAGTATGTGTATATATATATTGAAGAGCTGTGTGCATAGACCAACTTTTGATTCCAATTAGTTGGGAAGGGGGTCAAGAAAGTTGTAAAAAGGATAAACGTGGCAGTAATAAAATTATACTGGGCTGGGGTGTCGGATAAAGCGAAAGAATACAAGCATGGGGCGAGTGCTTGAATCTTGAGTTCAGTGACTCAGTCAAAAAAATGCTCAAAATTGCTCCATGCTTCCTGCTTCTGCCTATGCTCATCTCTCAACCCAACAACCAAAGATAGACCAACAACCTTACAACAACAAGAACAATAATAATAATAATAATAAGATTTTGAATGATTTGAGACAGACCCCATTTCACAACCTAACAACCATCACCTCACCTCGTCCTTATCCACTTCCATCTTTAACATTCCCTTCTCCCATTTCTCCCTTGTTTTTTCACACAACATATAGAGTGTAGCATGCTACCTAGTAAGTACTGTCTTGCATTCTCGTATGTATTCTATAATTTGTGCATGATTTTATGGATAGAGTTGTACATAACAATATTGATTCGAAAAAATGGTCAAATAAGCCATCAAATTTTACTTAAGGAGTCAATTAGGCCCCTGAAATTTGTAAACTCATCAACATTGTATTTTGGTACAATCAAGTCTAAAAACCGGTTAGTGACCTGCTATCACATGTCACTAGGGTTCTAGTCAACATTCCGGCCAACTCCGACGATATTTACAGCAATCAAGTGACCGGCGACCCAGTGACTACCTTCTCACCGGAGTTGGCGAGAATGTTGACTGTAACCCCCTTAGTCGCAGGTCACTAACCCATTTTTTGGAATTGAATTGTACTCCAACAACAACATGCCATGTACTAATTGCTCTATGATGGAATTGAAGACCCTAACAAAGATACAACTCAACTAATTGATCAATTTAAAATATTTTGTGAATAGTAATATATCTTGATTTCTATCAAAAATAATGGTATAGTTTTCTTTCTAACTTTTATACTCTATTCTCAAATATTTGACGTAGATACATAATTTTTCATGAGACTTATGGAATGAATAAATCCTATATCCACGTTTGCCAAATCCAGATTGATTAAGTAAAATTTGTAACTCCTCATAATAAAACACGTTTATAACAAGATTTAACTAACATAATATGTGATTCTCAAAAAAACTAACATAATATGTGTAGGCCGGCATCATAGTCTGCAGAAACACAGTAAAAGCATTGTAAATGTTGATGTGAAAACACATGAGGTCAAATCTGAGGTTGTACCCAGGCAGTCAAAGTGAACAGTAATATATGACAGGAATGGGGGAGAGTTGGTTGAATGAGGCAGCTAGGCATACAGGACTGACACAAAAGAGATGCTATGGGAATGAAAAAGCACCAATTTTATATTTTTTTAAACCCTAAAAACCTCATCCAAATGCCATCTGTCTATCACCCTAAGCTTGGATAATGGAAACCCTGTAAATTTTATACTGGGAAAATGAATTGTTTATAGTCATAAAACACATGAAAATCCAACTTTTGGTCAGCAAAGAAGAGGGCCAGGCTACCAGCGCAGCTGAGAGTGGAAGCATGTTTGGCATATCATCATGTGCTTCTCTGGCCTCTTTCCACATGCATAAAGCTCTCCTCCATGTGCACATTTTCACACTCTTTCTCGCTGCTTAATTACCTACAAAATGCCTCTTTCGAGAAAACCATCAAGTTCAGTTTGATGAACCAGTTAGTTATATAGATAATTTAATCTGGTTTACTTCATTGTGACATTTATCCGCTGTGGTGACAAGGTGAACTTCATCAAGTGTGTACACTTGAATAATAGTTACAAGCTTTTCTCAAAAGAATTCATCTCTTTGTGTAATACAAAAATGATCTATCTCTATGTATTTTTTTTTTTTGGGTGCATTTGGAGCCCTCATGCGAAGGCGCTATCTGATCCTTAGAACCGGCCTACTATGAGCATCTGCATTAAGTCATTAAAGTCGTATCTCTATGTATGTATAGTTACATACAAAGTCGTATTCTATCTCTATGTATAGTTACATAAAAAGTCGTATTTTTTTCATATAGAATGCTTTATTATACAAAAATGATCTATCTCTACATATAGTTACTCTCAGAATTAATATTCTTGATTGTAGTGATGTTACAATTATGTTACTAGTTCATTTATCAACTATTCCAAACTAAACACCTATACATTTTTTCAAAAGGTTGAACCACAACTCTAGGACTCCACACATCCCGATCGGACAGAGTAACTCAACTGAACATGAATCACATAGGAGGTAGCTTCCACACTACCGCTGGTGCCTAATCATTCTTCCAACTTTCACCTCTATGAACAGTTGAGTTGCGTATCGGGTGAACTACATACATGCAAATATGCAATAATGTTGATGTGATATGATATGAGGAGTGGCTAGAGAATTCAGAATGTGAGCAGCAATAATACATAGATATTGAAAGTGATATACATCAATAAATGCAAAGGGGATGGATAATGGGTTGGGGCATTAGGTTAGTAGTGCCATGATTGATCTCTTTACAGACTACAGACCTCCCTGGCCTATGGGGGAGCAATGGGACCCCAAGTTGCCCATATTTCAATGACTTTTTTTTATTAATAACAACATTAAAGATTCACTCACATGTTCATGGGACTTCATTCAGTGCATTCGTTCACATACACACCTTCAATTGTCACTCAAAAGGAAAAAACACACAGAACAATAATCATGTGGACTACATACTTACCTTTTGTTTTATAAGAAATATTTTGTGTGTTTTGTATTGGGTACATTTCAACTAATCAATAGCTGAAATGTTATCAACAATGAAATGCAAAATGCATGTGTTTAAACTTAAGATGCATTGAGCATAATGTAGGTATAAAAAAATCATTCAATCTTAAAGTTTAATAGTAACTTGCAATGCTGTTGTTTTAGTTTCAATACGTTCAAACTTGTGTATGCATACTCCAACTGAATACAAAGGCTAGACCTTTGTTTACGGGCATAAGGAGCCGGCCCCATTTACTTTGAGAGGTTGTTCTCACATTGCCGCTGGTGAGACTTGATCTTGGTCATTTTTTTTAAACTTCACTCTTGTGACCAATTGAGATGCACAGGGCTACTCTTCATTTCTTCAACATGTAGATGCCAGCGCATTATGTTCACCAAAAAAAAAAAAAAAGAAGATACCAGCGCATTATTAGCCTAAAAAAACTCAATTCGGGCTAATGGGATGCTGGCCCAACGTACTGAACTGCCCATTCGGCTGTAGTTTAAAATTATTTGTAAATGAAGTTTTGAATTTGGGCTTTTATTACTGATCCGATATTAGCCAGGCTTCATAGGCCCAATTTCCCAATTCGAAGTTGTTATATCGTGAACTGCGGTCAAACGGCGCTGTTTCTTTAAGTAAAGATACGGCGTGTCATTAGTTTTAACAGAGAGCGCATCTTTTTGTATGTTAATTACCAAATGACACTATAGTATATCTAAACCGACACTGCCTCACGTATTATTTTTATATTATTAAAATGATACTGTAGTTGTGGTGAAATGAAACTGTGTATATAAAATGAAATTGAATAACATTTTACATATTTGAGTGTATATTGTATAATGAAGCTGTAATTATATCAAAATGATCATGTAGTTGTGTTTTAATAAAACTATAGTGTATATAAAATAAAATTAAATAACATATTAACATATTTGAGTCTATAAATATAGAATGAAATTGTAATTATGTTGAACCAAAACTGCAGTGTATACAAAATAAAACTGAATAACAGAGTTATTTTTTGCAAAAGGGTGCAGAAAGACAGAAAACAGATGTCGTTTCTTTTCATTAAACAAAATGACATCGTTTTGATGCGCGATGCATAATCAATTATATATCGCGGTGCACGATATAATTTGCCCCTAAATCGCACTACCATTTTTCATGTGTTGCAACAATACAAGAAATATTATAATGCAAAAACTAAATTAAACTTCTTGTTACAGATAATTTTTAATTATTCGGAAGGATTACAACAGAATAACTGGTGCAACGCTAGGCGTTGACAAATCAAGAGGCGGTCAAATTGACATAAAATGGAACGCCGGTGGCCGGAATCCATTGCTGTCCGAAAATGAAGTTTCCGACGGTGAATTGATTAGCCTCACTAGTGTTCAGGATTCTATAGCCCGGCCATTTCACTCTCGCGGTCGTGTTTGAACCCGGCCCTCTGTTCTGGTACTCGCCATAGTACAATGTTTTTAGCGCAAACTCTCCGTCCCACTCCAACCAACCGGCGGGATCAATCAAACTCCCGAGGTTCGACAACATAAACACCGTCCTAGAATACTCCTTCCACGCCGTCCGAGGTAGTTCTTGAACGACGACTGCACCGGGATCAAATCGGCGGCCGCCGCGACTTTGCAGTTGAGGATCGAAATGCCGGTGTTTTGGTTGGGGTCCTCCCTCCCCTGCGCGGTGAAGATGTTCTTCTGATTCGCCATAGGTTTCCGAGCGTAGAGATTGCAGTTCTGGAAGACGACGGCGGCGTTGCCGAATATGAAGTCCACCGTGCCGTACACGTCGCAGTCGCGGTAGAATTGGCGGAGGGAGTGGACGTAGAGAGTGTCCTGGTAAGCAACGAAGCTGCTGTTGAAGAAGACCGACAGGTCGGAGCCACTCCTCAGCGCCACCGCCTGGTGCTTTTCCGGTCCGTAGTTCTCGATCGTTATCCCTTTCAATATGAACCCAGTTCCTACCACAGCTGCAAATCTTTACGTATTAGATTCGAATCAATATATTTTCTCAAGTATTTAATATAATATTCGTTTAATGTTTTTGAATCTTGATTACTATAAAAGATTAATGTTGTCGGTGCTGATAGATAAACTTTAAAACATGGAAAACAGCTAAATCGCATATGGTTTCGTGCATGATACTATATGGTTGACTCTTGTTCCTCCATAATTATGCCACCACAAAACGCGTCCCATACTCCCATTCTTCTCTTGCTTTTACTATGGTTGATTGATTGTTAGAATATAATAGATGTACAAGTAAACTGACAATCATGAAACGAAACAAACGACAAAAAATACAAATTGCTACTACTATTTACACCGACACAAAGTGCCTACATATCCCTGATAGTACGTTATAAACAGTTGCAGTATGATGGCAATTTGAGTTAAAATAAAACAAATGGATTTGATTAATTAACTTTTTGTAACAGTTTATTGTTTTAAAATGGCTATAATTTAAAAAAATTGTTCAAAACAATTTGTTTGAGAAAGTCATTTTGTATGTAATCTACTATAAGCTAACAACTAATTTACCAAAGATCTGTCTACAATCCGCCAATAACAACTAACTTTACCAAACATCTTTCTATAATTAGCCCATGTTATCAACTAGTCAAAGCACTAACTCAATCAATTAACATTTATTTACCAAAAATTCCATGCTCCAAATAATATAATTTTTTTTATATCACAATTTTGTAACACTATATTCTGAACCCTATAAACTCGTTGCTAGTTTATAGGTCCAATTTAAATTAATTTTGAAATTCAACTTTAAATTATCCACTTTTGTGCACAAAATTTTTAACCCTAACCCCCATGGCTGTAATCAAATCCCTACCCTAATGTTTACAACCATCTCTTTCACATAGACAAATGTTCAAAAGGTAAATTTAGTACTTTATGGCATTTGAATTTGAATTTAAAGGTGGGCCATCTATTTGTACAAGAAAATTTCACTAGGCCAGCAAATTAATTCAAACGTTCTTGAATGAAAGCAATGTGGAGTAGGTAGCCCATGTTTGATTTTTATATATTCCATATATCAATTTGGTGTGGGCTGCCACGGATGATGTTTAACATAATATATAAAAATAAGTATTATTGACTAATGTATTTTTATGTGATATGCATAATTATGCCGACACTCATGTAATGACGTAACGCTATAGTAATATAGTTATATTAGTTAGCCCATCAAATAATATGAAGCAAATTAAATTATATAGAAATGCAAAAGCGAAAAGAAATTAAGTTTAAAGTTGAAGTGTACTTACCGACGGTGGCGGAACGGAAAGTGGTCCATCCGTCGATGACGCTCCGGTTTCCTTTAATCAGAGTTTTTCCGATGCCGTCTCCGAGGAACATGATATTGGTCTTCTTCTTATCCACCTCAACGTACTCGAAGTAAGCCTCCGGCCTTAATGTATATCACGAATCTTGTGGCGCTCGAATTCGGAGCCGCCTGTAATGCTTCGTTGATTGTCTTGAAGTTCCCGCTGCCGTCTTGAGCCACCGTCAGATTAGGATTTGTTTGGCTCACCGGAGCTTGCAGCAGCGCCCTGTCTTTCTTCTTGAGCCACTTGGGGAAGCCGTCTTTCACTTCGCCGTACTCCGGGAACACTTCGCCGTCGGAATCAGGTTTGAGTTTCTTCTTCTTTTTGATCTTCTTGAGCATGGCGAGGGCGTTGCTCACGTGATGGGAGATTTGGACCAGTCGCTTCTCGATGATGCGGCGCACGTGTTTCTTGCTGTAGGCGAAGCCGTCGAGGGCACGTGGCCTGGTTGGTCATGGCGGCGCTGAAGAACGTCTGCAAGTCGACGTAGTTCTTGGAAGAAGAAGCGGTGGTGGCGAGATCGGAGAGCACTTTCCGGAGCTCGTCGCGGGTCTGGGAAAACAGCTCGAGGCAGTCGTCCAGAGCCGCTTCTCCAGCGGGCCCAGCCTCGGCAACTTCCGCCGGATGCCGGAGCAGTTGACGGCGGAGGCTTTGACTCATCCACCGTCACATTCACGGTGGCGGCGATGATTTCGGGATGGTTTTCGCCCGCCGGTCCGGCAATGCCGTGGCTAAAGTCGAGACACACAGTTCTGGGTAGAGTGTGCCTTCACATGCCTCCGTGTGGGCAACCTGAAGTAACTTCTGACGATGAATATGCGGATTCTGGTCGAGGTGTGTGGGTCGGTGGTCGGAAAAATTTCATTTTTTTGTGAGCAAAGAATTGAAGCTCGTCACCGACAAGAATGCGAGCAAGACGAGGGCCGAGCAGCCGGAGATAGTGAAGAAGAGGGTGGCTTTCTGTTTAAGGTTATGCATCCTTGAAAACTTAATCATGTCATGCATAATGCATTCGATCTACAGACAAGGAAGATAACTATATTATAAAATTTGGTCCCATGAAAGGCATGCTTTTATAAACAATTCTTTATATAGCAATACACAATTAAGTAGACCACATGTTCAAATATATTATCAAAATACACATAAGCTAGGTTTGAAATTATGTGTCTCCCGAAGTGAATGTCAATACACTAAACAAGACAAATTTTCGTGTATCATCGTGTCCACTATATATATATATATTATATATATATATATATATATATATATATATATATAGTAAATTATATATATAATATATATTATTATATATATATACATATATATATAGTATATATTAATTTTTTTTTTTACGGTGCAAAAGTAATTTTATAAATTGGTTTTAGAATGATTGCAAAACCCAATTTTCAAATGCTAACTCAATTAAGCTAAAAATATAAATTACTTAATTAGATGTCTATAATATTAGAATATCAATCAATGTAGTATATGTTTGTTCATAATTATTTTATCAACAATATCACCCCATTGGGGATTGAATCCATAACCTCCCATTTGGGAGAGTCATTTCATACCACTAGACCATAAGTTTTTTTTTAAATGATGTTATTATTATGAGTTAATTATATTTTTGGTCCTATATTTATATGTGTTTTTAGTCCTTAATTTCTTATTAGAACATTCACATTTAGTTCTAGTATTATTGTGGCATACTGGCATGACCATTATTGGTCTTTTATTACCAAGATAGTTTTAATATCGTTAAACACAAAGGCATTTCGGTTTTTCATTACAAATTTTTTCAATATTTCAACGATATTGTTGACAGAGAACTAAGAATGATCATGCTACAATAATACTAGGACCAGATGTAAATGTCTTGATAAAAAGAACTAAAGTAGATTGTCACCTAGAGTAAAAAATGAATTAACTCTTCTTATTATTGTTATTGTTATGTTGCAACTACGTTAGGACTAAATTAAGGATGATAGGCTTGTTGTTTCCAAAAAAAAAAAGAAAAAAGAAAAAGAAAAGATAGGCTTGAAGTTGATTGTCAACTCCAAATGTTTTTACGGGATTATGTTATTATAATCCACAACAGAATACTGAAAATTTGGAGCATTTTCCTTGCTCCGATCCACTAGCTAATTTTGTTTGGGTCGCAAGAGAAATTGTAGTTACTCTTCGATGTAGTGTATGGTGTTGTTATATAATAATTTGTAAATTACACATGAGAGCTCCTATTTACGAGTCGGTCTAACGGAACATTTGGGATGTAAATTACAGCGATTCAATGGTTCGTCAAACATGATTAAATGTCGATGTGCACAAGAGATTTATCCACTTTAAGCATAATTTTTATATTATTGCAGCTACTAATATTTAAACTTTAATCTTTTTTTTTTTTTTTTTAAATACTGTCTATTAAATCAGTGAGCTAAGCCTGTGCGGGCATCGACTAGCTAATTTGAACGTTGGAGTTGCAGGCAAGGTTTCAAACTTGCTGCGAATCGTAACATAATCTAATCGTATACCGCGTTACCACGTGAAATTATTCATTATGCACCCGTTTTAATGTATGGTTTTATTGATATTTTTATTTAATTATATAATTTTAAAGATTAAACTCAGGCTGGTCCATCGCAACTTGTGCAGCATTGATGATGTTGTCCCAGTCTCCCATGTGGTGCAATACTACTCATGGTATGAATGGAGCAGACGAATTGGACCTACTGTACTCTTTTTTCTCTATTATGACTTCAACGTACTATTTTAAAAAATAATAATAATAAAAATAAAACCATGATCTAGATCTGGGCAATTTTTGGTACGTTGGTCTTTATGACAAATTTATTATTTCATATAAATTTGAAAAAATTTTGTATTATATCATCTTGTGATCGATGTGACAAAAATGTTTTTATATATTGTCTTGTTTTATAAAAAGAAAAATAAAAGTGATAACTCCAACTGATTTGATCGAACAATTGATTTATTAATAATGATAATTGATGGATATATTATGCCCGGGGCAAATCGGTCCGAAGGAACGTAGCAAGTAGGTGGACTTGACCCGGGGCACTTGGCCCATGCCGCACTGGCCCAGTAGTGCAGGTCGGCCCACGATCAGCTCGACCATTATCTCGGCTATATGGAGCTCGGTTCCCATGAGCTCGATCGGGTCAAGGCCACGGACCCGGTCTGCGCTTGGACGCGGTCTCTGCGGAGATGCAACCACCCCCGGTTTAGGGGGTGGCAGTTTGGGGTCGAGTTTGTATAAAAACTCCCCACCTTGCCTCATTAAGACATGTCCATTAATCTCACTACTATTGTCCTAATGAATCATTGTAATAGCCTATTTATGACATTTAATATAATATATGGTCTTCGCGGCCTTACGACATCGTTTTGCTCATTTTATCTATTTTGTATATACATTCTTTACTGAGTTTAAGTAATTCGGGTCCACCCCGAGTAATTAAATTTATATATATATAATATTTTAAATTTAATTCCTATAATGGTAGTGTATTAATTTTCTTAGTTTAAATGCATTCTTCAACAAAAAGACACTTACCCTGAGAAAGGGGCAGTTCAGACGTGCATGTTCTATTGTCACTCTCATGTTGTACTAAATGAGCAAATTAAACGCCAATAGCACATAGACGCATCATATGTGGGTGTGTTACGAAATTGAATTTTGTGATCTTCCTCTTGGGAAACAATTATTTAGAAAATACGTACTAATGCTTTTGCAAGCATGTTTCTAGAGACTAAAATGTTTTAAAATGTAAAATATTACTTATATTGGTTATAATAAATGGAAATCATTCTATCACATTATTGATGTTAGTGTTGGTTTTGCGACTAATAAATAGTTAACGGCTACCCATCACAACTGTTATAAGTAAAAGTATGAAATGTTAAGTAAACTTAGAAATGCGTAAGAAACTTAGAACAACTTATAATTGTATAAGATTCTTTAAAGTATTTCAAAGATTTATATTGGATTCGTTTTGTACCCAAGCAAGAGGTATTTATAATGGAAGAGGTTACTCGCTAGAAGAAGGGAAAAGTTGACTTCATAAAGTCAAGCCTACTAAAATGAACTATAGAATTTTCTAAAACAGAATTGGAAGACAAGCTAGACTAAGAAAACATGTCTCAAAATTCTTATTTAGGCCAAGATCTCCCCTCAAGATTCACAAATCTCGCAATCCTCGGTACACACACAACTACACACACACAATACTATATCTGACGTATATATATATTATATATATATCATATCATATTATTATTTTTATTTTTAGTTCCTGGACTCTCAGGCGATCCTCCATACTCTTCTAGTCAATTCAGATCGTGGGGTCTGAACAGTTCTTCCGACTGTGGCAAACGATATGATTGATTATTTCCAGACTCACCGTCCGTGACTAGTATCGTCCCCAAGAACTATAACGACACTTTCCAATTAAGTATGCCAATGCTATGTTCATCTATGGAGACAACATTGTTGTGGTAATTAAATAGTAGCACAATTTGAATAAATAAACCTTAATCTATTGCAGTTACTTGGCCGCCTTTGTTTCATGCATGAGTCATAATCTGTCTTTATTTCTCTTAATAGGGCTAAATCAATAAGAACATACAACGTTAGTCGAAACGAAAAGTAAATGAAAGCGTATAAGCAGTCTATTTACAACTTTAGTATGCGTGAATTGGGCAGCATTGCATGTTAATGGGCTGATGGAACTATTAGTAACAACCATGGCTAAGGTTGAAATTATAGAAAGCGATCAAAGTGGTTAGTGGATTTGCATGTACAACCATGATAACTACTGAAGCTAAGACCAAATCAGTCTCTCTGTAAGGGCCTTGTTTCACGCTCTAAAGCAGTCGCTTTATTCTTATTGATATTCCAACTTCTTTCTCCCTCATACTAACATTGGGTGATCTAACTCATCGACCTATTCTAATGTATGGAACCCTTACGGCGTGTTCCAAACTCTAATCAAACGCCACTACTTGCCATTCATAATTGAATTAGTGGTTATAGATCACCTCAATACTAATATACTCTCCCTGATCATTTTGCTTTTTATAATTCATTTCATGAAGTCATTGCGATTATTAAGGACCAAGATCAATAAGTATACTACTTTCTATGATATTGATTGATCAAACAGATTTTATAACCACTATCAATTTATGTTTCTATTGGAATACGTTTGTATATAGTCTTATTTGTGTCATTAAATGCCGAATTTAAAGTTTTTTTTTAAACTTTAATAAAATTCAATCCCCAATTATTCATTTTAGTGCCATCCCTCCTATAATAAGCCTCTGTGTGATAGTGTTAAGGTTATACTATTTGATCCACCACACTAATACACCAGTCATTTAAAGAATATTTCATATACGAATTATCAATTTAGCAAACGCATAACCTCCACAACCTATATCGATTGAATGATCAGAACCCACGAAATTATGAACGCAGTGTGTTTCAACTACCAACCTACTCTCTAGATGTAAGAGAAGGCGTGATTTCGCGGTTGGCTGCCTCAAACTCATCACTCTCGTTGGTTTCTTGAGATAGATTCTATGTATGGAAGTGTATAATGGATCTGAGTATTAAACTGTAGTTGTAGTAGCCACTTAAATATGAGTAATTTGTATAGATATATTATGTAGTTTAGTTGTCAAACGGTTTATAATAAACTTAATTAGCATTTACTCAAGTTAAAGTTACTACACGAAAGCACTACTTATTGATCAAATATACTTTTTCAGAATACAAACAATAAGTAAAAGACATGCCGAAAAAAGCACGCTAGATGGTAAATCACTTTCAATTATTGATTGAGTGGAACCTAATGGTCCTTACAATGGGAGGCCCTTTTTAGATGTGCGAAGAAAGAAGTCTGGATAAAGGAAAGCACGCCTTAAGCGTGAACGGGCCCTTGACAGGTTGGCTATAGCTTGTTCAGTTCATCTAAGTCACGCTACCTTTTCGGCTGTCGTTTCTATAACTCACCATTAGACCTTCTGTTATCTTTGAATTCAATATAATCCAAACTCTCCGTAAAGTAAGTCTACTTGCTTTGATCCTGGTCTCTTAATGCTGGCCTAATGCATAGGCATATTAACTACCAATGTAATATAAATGAAGAACTGTGACTCTATTACGCTATTTATCTTATAATAGATCTTCTTCAGCTAATTTCGTTGATTATCTTAGATCTCACCGAAAACTCTTGTTGAAGCCAAAAGTCAGTTTGCTGACTTATATGTGGAGTTCGTTTTATGTAGTACTCAAGCCATTTTAAAATCTAGATTTTGAATTAGAAAGATCTCAAGTATAAGTGAATCTCAAATGCCCCTAATATAGAAACCTAAGCTAGAGTGTGTTCGGCCTCAGATTGCCGGTTCGAATGAATTGGCGAAATCACTAGTTAAGAGTAAAGGATATTATAGCCTGCAATTTTGGTGGAAACATT